>JAWVWS010000956.1:0-25000 GCA_033807775.1 Saussurea involucrata
GAGTTTACAGTTGATTTCTAACACTTGTGCACGATGGTTGAATATCTTGAGTCATCAAGTAGGGAGCCGAGACTCCACTTATTGAATGCTAGTAAGTAGGCAATAAAGGTTCAATGGAAAACTTGAGGTGTAACTTACTAGAGACTGGACATGCAATAAGATCGTGTATCCTTGAGGTGTAGCTGGGCACAACAGGCACTAGGGGATACGGTGGTGCCACCCGTTGATGGGTTGGAGACTTGAGGTGTAGCTTAGCTAGCAGGCAATAAATTCCGACTTGAGTTGGAGCTTATTAAAGCATACAATAGAGTTACGATCTGAGGTGTAGTTCAATAACATGGTTAAACGACTTAACTTTGTGTCCCGCCACATACCATGAATCGGGTCTCCCCCGTCACCGAAAGGTGTTGTTTGGGTATTTATTTTTATCCATGTTTTCGGTGACGTATTTTTTATTTATATGGATTACTTTCCATATTTTATAGGTTGTGATGTATGCCTCACCCGTGTTTGGGATGTTTTGAATAATAGAGATTTATTCATGTTTTATTATTTTGGAAATCAATTACTATTTCACTTTTCAAGTAGGTTTCGGGCTGTTGATCCAAACCCTCTCAGTGATTTGATGATGACCCTTAGAATTACTTAGTGAAAATTATAAGTAAACATTGTATGTATAAGTGTTTCACCATCAGTGATAACATACTGAGTCTGTTCAGTATCACTGATGGGTAACCACCGCTCTTTATTGTTTCTCAGTGATAACTGAGTCTGTTCAGTTTCGCTGATGATCGTTGATTTTTCAAATGTAATCAATGTTGCTTGTAATCCCTGAAGACAAGTTTCGCGACAAAGAGTTTATCGTTGACATCGAAGACAAAGTTGATGAACAAGTGACAAGTCTACTAATGATCTGATGCGGACATCAGTGAAACCAAGACAAGTCCACCCACGCGACGTTTCAAGAAGAAGATTTCAGTGATAGCTGACTTACATCAGGTCTCACTGATGGAAGATCAACTCAACGATCGTCAATCATGAAGCCTGCTCTCCAAGAAATGTTTGTCTTATCCTCTTGCACAACTCCGTACGATTTGTGAGAAGGACATACATTTGTCCAGAATCGTACAAACCACTCTGCCACTACACTGTTCACCATACGGCCCAAAGTATGTCTACAAAAGTCAAAAGCATGCACCCAACCAAATGTTGACACGTGTAAAGTCCTCCTGACATGCATTAAATGCATGTAGTATAAATAGGAGGAATGCACCCAGAGATGGCAACGGGGCCGGGGATACCGAGGATCGCAATTCCCATCCCCATCCCCGCTCCCCACTCCCCATCCCCGTCCCCGTTCCCATCCCTGTCGGGGAACAAAATTTCTTCCTCATCCCCGTCCCCATCGGGGAACGGGGATCCCCACCGGGGAATCGGGGATTTTTCCCCGTTTACAAAACTTATTTTTTTTTATATAATATCTTTATAAATGTCAATTTCACGATTGAATGGCGTATTTTTTTAAACTTTAGTCAACCAACTTTTAATTTGTTGCGTTTGTAAAAGAGTTTTCCGAAAATAAATATATTAATTACAATACATAATAATATATATTTTATACATCCACGTTATATAACTAAAAGTTTTCCGAACAATAATACCAATACTATAGTATATCTTGAAAGTTTCTCATATTCGAAGATTGATTATATTGGTGTGTTATATATACTATATATACTCATTGGATTTATCCTTTTTGTAATGTTATATATACGTGAAACGTTCCAAAAATCACAACGAATTTAAACCTTAAAATTTATCAGAGTTAACCACAATTTCGTCCAAACTTTTATACATAAACAGGGGCGGACCTACCTTCACTCCGGGGGGGTCACGTGCACCCGCTCACGTGTCTACCGTAAGAGAAGAAAATCTAGATCGTTTGACGGTGCACCCGCTTAGTTTTGAGAGTGCTCTTAAGTATTTTTAAACTGAACACTTAAACAAAATGAGCTTCTAGCGTGATGGTTTGTGTTGACTAATTAGTGCTTCTAGTTTCAAGAGGTTTGGGGTTCAATTCCCACTCTTAGCACCTATGTATTTAATTTTTGTTAAAACTAGAGAAAGCTCATTACTCCTCTTCATAAGTTGCATTTAATACACATTAAATACTCTATTAATATAATGTAATTTAATCGTTAACTCTCTCCAAAATTATAAAATTTTCATCTTTATATTTCTAATTTGTTTTTAGTTATTGATTTGATTATTATTGCATGAAAGTGTATATGCATAGTTAATTTTGATTTGCAAAACTTCCAAAAAAAAAATCTCGAAATCAACCAAAAAATCAAAAAATTCTCTTGAAATCAATAAAAAAAACCCAAAAATTATCTTGAATCGACACAAAAAACCAAAAAAATTAATCGAAATCGACAAAAAAAACTTAAAAAATCCCTCGAAATCAAGCAAAAGATTGAAAAAAAATCTCAAAATCAACTAAAAGCTTAAAAAGTCCCCTAAAGACAGAATTCAGCTAAAAACACATCGACAACAATTTTTTAGACTTTTCGTTTGTGCACCCGCTCATCTAAAATCCTGGGTCCGCCACTGTACATAAATGGAGAATTAGTTATACAAGTTCACATATACATTTGTACTATCAAAACAACCTACTAATCTAATCCTTATCACTAAGATCAAATTTTATTGGTTGTCTAGGCTATTCATTAAAAACATCATCGTATACGCTAACTTCTCCATTTCATCACCAAAAGTAGAATTCTGATACGACTCGTCACTCTTCCCTTTATAACTTCCCCGAGTTAGTACCTGGTAAGAAATTTTAATTTGAAAAGATTAGGCTTACGCATAGTGAGAACATCCATTTTCAATTCAAAACATTATAAGCTTTGAAAATCAATTGTAAACAAAGCATATAAACAAACCTGATCGTCACCTTTCTTACCGTATACATAACATCTTTCGATGACGGGAATATATCCGATTCCATGAATATGACAAATACTATGTAAGTCATAACATCATGTTCGAGAGCCTACTACGAATCACCACGGATTCTAGATCTTTGGTCATGTCCAAGAAATTACAATTAACTCATGCCTATTTCTTGGAGTGGAAGTAGAGATTACAATTAACACATGCCTATCTCTTATCTTCCCGTAGAAATCAGGAATTACGATTAAGCCACGTCTATTCCAAGATTTCATGTCACAATACCAAATGGGAATTACAATTAACTCATGTCTATTCCTCATTTCACGTTACAATACGAAATGGGAATTACAATTTAACTCATGCCTATTCCTCATTTCACGTCAAAATACGAAATGGGAATTACAATTGAACTCATGCCTATTCCTCATTTCACGTCAACGGGAATTACAATTTACCTTGTCTATTCCACGTTTTCAAATAATGCCAGTGCCTATGGATCCATTACACTTACTAGCATACGGGCCTAATAACTCAAACCTATAACATCTCGTATCATTCTTTTAGTCGAGTTATATTTATATTTGTACTGTAAGATCAACATACGTTTCGTAATCATAGAATAGTTTAACAGTACAACTTTACATAAAAATATACTAGAAAGCTTGTCCAGTAAACTAATCCGGAATCAAGTACTACGAACAATCCAGAATCTTGTCCGGAAACCATATCCGGAACATTTATCCGAAAAACACCCGAAATCAAAGAGTCCGGTATCACTCGGAAAAGTATCAGGACTCAAAGTCCGGAACCATCCGGAAAACATATCCGGAATCCGATACATTCCGGAATCCGGTACATTCCGGATAACCATCCGGTATCTGGAATCAATCCGGTATCCGGTACATTCCGGACAACTATCCGGAATCCGGAACTGTCCGGATTATTCATCTTTCGGATTCTTTACTACTCAGTTCAACTCATACAGTTTCCATTCAGTACTTCAAAAATTTGATTTGTATCCATCTCATACAGATATTAATAAACTTATTTAACCATTTCAATCCACCTATAGGTTTTATTTAACAAAATAAGCACATGAACTCATCTTAGAAATCAGAACTCAATCACAATTCTGCAAAACACTTCAATCCAACACTCCAAATTCAAACTTGCTTCTCACGATTAAGAGTTCAAAATCTTGTTTGTTATCTGCTTCTTTAGACCGACTTCAAAACCAAACACAATTGAGATAACCTCAATTCCGCCGACCTTCACATTATATACAATATAAACTATCATTAAATGACCAAATCAACCCTGAAGTTTTACATTTAACAATTAGTCCAACACTTTGACTAATTACTCTTTCGACCCCTTTTATATCGAAATATAACATAATGTAAATTCGAGGTGTTACAAATCTCCCCAACTTAAATGATTTCGTCCCCGAAATCGAAACTATGCAAACAAGTGAGGATATCTATTCTTCATATTCTCATCCGCTTCCTAAGTTACATTTGCACCTCTATGATGTTTCCATTGCACTTTAACCATGACCACTTCCTTATGTCGTAACTTCTTAGTCGTTCTCTCTAAAATTGCTTTTGGTTCCTCTTCGCAACGACTCTTCTCATCCACTCTTATTTCAGAAAGTGGTATAACATTATCTTCTTCGGCTAAGCATTTCCGAAGATAACAGACATGGAAGGTATTATGGATTCCTTCCAATTCAGGTGGAAGATTCAACTGATATGCTTGAAGCACAACTCTCTTAGTTATAGTGAAAGGTCCTAGAAAACGAGGACTCAACTTTCCACGTTTTCCAAATCTAATCACACCCTTCCACGGGGATACCTTTAGCATCACACGCTCCCCAACTTAAAATTCTTTCGGCCTTCTTTTCGGATCGGCGTAACTCTTTTGTCGATCTTGAGCCGCCTTCATATGTTTCTGAACTTCTTTTACTTTATCGGCCATTTGTTGTACAATTTCAGGACCATCAAATTGTTTTTCTCCAGCTTCTAACCAACACACTGGAGTTCTACATTTCCTTCCATACAAGGCTTCGAAAGGTGCTCTTCCAATACTGGAATGATAACTATTATTGTACGCAAACTCCACTAAGGGTAAATGCGTATCCCAGTTACCTCCAAAATCAATCACACATGACCTGAACATGTCCTTCAAAGTCTGAATAGTTCTTTCACTTTGCCCGTCCGTTTGTGGATGATAAGCAGTGCTCAAATTCACTCTTGTGCCCAATTCTTCTTGTAGTGACTGCCAAAACCTTGAAGTAAATCGGCTGTAACGATCAGAAACTATAGACACGGGTATACCATGTCTTGACACCACTTCATCGATATATAACTTGGCTAGCTTATCTATTGGTGAAGCTTCCTTCATTGCTAAGAAATGAGAACTTTTTGTTAAACGATCCACGATTACCCAGATAGTATCATTACCTATCAAAGTCTTTGGTAATTTAGTCACAAAGTCCAGGGTAATCTTATCCCACTTCCATTCCGGAATCTCCAAAGATTGTAGACTTTCATAAGGTCGTTGATGTTCAGCCTTTACTAACGAACACGCCACACACTTTTCTACACATTGTGCCACATCTAATTTCATAGCTGGCCACCAATAGTGTAGCTTCAAATCTCTATACATCTTAGTACTTCCAGGATGTATATAATATTTAGACTTGTGGGCGTCTTCGAGAATTAACTCTCGGTTTCCTCCCACCTTGGGCACCCAAACACGGCCTTGGAACAGTTTGACCCCATGACTATCTTCAGTCAGTTGAAGATGTTGTTTGACCATGACTTCCTCTTTCAGATTTTCTTCTAATAATGCTTCCGCTTGTGTCACTTTGATTCTTTCAATAAGACTCGACGTCACCTCAATCCTGGCGTTAGTCATCTTCAAGCATCCACTATATTCCTTTCTACTTAAGGCATCAGCCACAACATTTGCTTTACCATAATGGTAATGCAATTCACAATCATAATCCTTAAGTAGCTCTAACCAATGCCGTTGTCTCATGTTCAACTCTTTCTGATCAAAGACATGCTTCAAGCTCTTATGATCAGTGAAAAGAGTGCACTTCGTCCCATATAGATAATGCCGCCACAATTTCAAAGCAAACACGACTGCTGCCAGTTCCAAATCATGGGTAGGGTAATTCTTTTCATGCTCCTTAAGTTGTCTTGATGCGTAAGCAATCACTTTGCCACGTTGCATCAATACACACCCCAAACCCATCTTTGACGCATCACTATACACCACCAAGTCTTCTGTTCCTTCTGGTAATGCAAGAACAGGTGCTTCATATAGCTTCTTTTGTAATGTCCTGAAAGCTGACTCTAGCTTTTCAGTCCATACAAACTTCATATTCTTCCGTGTCAGGATTGTCAAGGCAGAAGCGATTTTTTAGAAATCTTTTATAAACCTCCGGTAATAACCTACCAGACCCAAGAAACTCCGTATCTCTGATGTGTTCTTTGGTGTTTCCCAGTTCGTCATTGCCTCTATCTTTGTCGGATCCACTTTAACCCCTTCAGAAGTAATCACATGACCAAGAAATTGTACCTCTTTTAACCAAAATTCACACTTTGAAAATTTTACGTACAATTTCTCCTTCCTCAAAACATCTAAGACTTCACGAAGGTGGCATTCATGACCGACTTCATTCTTTGAATAAACAAGTATGTCATCGATGAACACGATGACTGATTTATCTAAGAATGGTCGACACACCCTGTTCATTAAATCCATGAACACCACAGGAGCGTTTGTCAACCCGAATGGCATCACAAAAAATTCATAATGCCCATACCTCGTTCTAAACACCGTTTTGGGAACATCGTCATCCCTTACTCGTACTTGGTGATAGCCCGACCTCAGATCAATCTTGGAAAAGCATCCCGCGCCTTGGAGTTGATCAAATAAGTCATCAATCCTTGGAAGCGGATACTTATTCTTAATAGACTACCTTATTCAACTCCCTGTAGTCAATACACATTCTCATAGTGCCGTCCTTCTTCTTGACAAATAATACCAGAGCTCCCCAAGGTGAAGAACTTGGCCTAACAAATCCCTTTTCCAGTAACTCTTGCAGTTGAGACATCATCTCTTTCATTTCGGCCGATGCTAAACGGTACGGTGCACGTGCTATCGGTGCCGCTCCAAGAACAAGATCAATTCGGAACTCTACTTGTCGTTCTGGCGGTAAACCTGGAAGATCATCACGGAACACATCTGGGAATTCTCGTACTACCTTTATATATTCCGCTTGCTTCTTTTCTATTTTTGCATCAAAAACGTATGCTAGATAGGATGAACATCCTTTTACTAGACACTTATGCGCTTTGTCAATAGAAATTAGCAGAACCTCCCCTTTTCTCTTTTCCCCATAGATGGATACAACATCATTTTCGGGTATAGGGATCCGAATTAATTTCTTAGCACAAAGAATTTCTGTCTGATTGATTGTCAACCAATCAATACCAACGACTAGATCAAACCCCCAATTTCCATCAAAATCAGATCAATCAGAAATTTCTTTTCTTCTATCACAATCATATAACCCTCAAGTCTTTCTCGAACTAAGACTTGACCCCCGTTAGCTATTTCAACTACTAAGGCATCTTCCAAGGCAGTGACATGCATAGCTAACTTTTGATAAAACGACTTTGATACAAAAGATAGATTGGCACCACAATCAAATAATACTCGTGCAGGAATAGAGTTAACAAAAAATGTACCAGAAACCACATCCTTCGATTCTTTTGCTTCATCAACTATCATATGAAATGCCCTGCCAGCTGGCTTTAGAGTATTCGGTTTCCTTTCTTGATTCCCGCTTTTCCTTAACTTTGGGAAATCTTTTCGGAAGTGGCCGGGCTGTTTACATTCAAAACAAGTCAGCCCTTGGATGGGACAGTTTGCAATCTGGTGACCACTCTTTCCACATTGGAAACATTCATTGGAAACCACCCGACACGGGCCAAAATGTTTGCTTTGGCATTTCTGGCACCAGTTCGGTTCCCGTCGAGACTCAATACGAGTATTCTTAACATATGGTTTGGATTTCTGAGAAGATTCCGATCGACCTTCCCATTTTCTTTTCTCCCCCCCTTGCGTCTTCTCTTCCTTATCTCTGGCATACACTTCTTCTATTATTTTGGCTTCCTCGATCGTTTCCCTTAGTGTCACAGCTTTTGAATTTCAAACTCGTGACATCATATCAGCCGGTAAGCCCTTCAGGTAGGCTTTAATCTTCTCTTTTTCAGTTGGGGCCACATGCCCCACCAAGTTCAGCTTCTCTAGGAATATACGAGTGTATTCCCGTACAGATGAAGTACCTTTTTTAAGAGTTCGAAATTCTTCTTCGATTCGGTCCATTTCATTTTCGTTGCAGTATTCTTCTAAAATCTTTCGTTTAAACGACTCCCATGTCATTGCTGTTAAAACTGGAGCCATCACTGTTGACGTCACAATGTTCCACCAGGTCAAAGCATTGCCAGGTAACATTTGAGATCCGAACCTGACCTTCGATTCTTCGTCACACTCACAAGCTCGAAAAGCATGTTCCATATCCCTAATCAGGTCCATACATGCAATCGGATTATCTGATCCAGCAAACTCCGGTGGCTTGCAGCTCAGAAACGTTTTATAAGAACAAACTTTCTCCATTCTCCTGTTAACATTTAACACTGGGTTAACAGGCGGAGTTACAATACCAGTACCCGTCTTCGGTCTTCGTAACTCAGCATGTCTGTCATTTAACACTTTCATAAACATCTCTTGTTGCCGTGTCAGAGCCGTATTCATAGCTCGCATCATATTTTCCATCATTCTGGACTCCATAGTGGATTCTGTCATCACCGGGTTAGAGGTACTGGCATTCGTTCGTTGCGCTTGACTTTCTCCTCCTCCTATTCTAGGTGGCCTTGGTGGACTCTCATAAGTTCTAACCCTTTCAGGTTGCTTCTCCACCACCCATTCATTTACTGCTCTCTCTTCTGACGAATTAGGAGATCGGGTTGGTGTATTCACCATCGTATTCTGTCGAAGCACAAAAAGATAACCATAAGAAATGGCTATACATACCCGAACACAGGAAACATACTTTAACGTTCATTAATCACCATAACAATTTAAAAACAAGTATGCTTACGTAACAATATATTCATAATAACAGTAGCTAATTGAAATTATGAACATACTATACATAAGAATCCTCGTTACCATCATCACAGTTCTTAATTCACGTATTTCCGTCGACTCTAAGACTATCCCGTCTTAGTACTTCTACCCAAGTCTCACAAATCATAACTTAATTCATCTCAGCTTAAGTCTAGGTATCTCACGATCATACCTAGTTCACTTAAACTTCAGCTCTGATACCAAACTGAAACGTCCCAAAAATCATAACAAATTTAAATCTTAAAATTTATCAGAGTTAACCACAATTTCGTCCAAACTTTTATACATAAATGGAGAATTAGTTATATAGGTTCACATATACATTTGTACTATCAAAACAACCTACTAATCTAATCCTTATCACTAAGATCAGATTATATTGGTTGTCTAGGACATTCATCAAAAACATCCTCATATACGCTAACTTCTCCATTTCATCACCAAAAGTAGAATTCTGATACCACTCGTCACTCTTCCCCGAGCTAGTACCTGGTAAGAAAATTTAATTTGAAAAGATTAGGCTTACGCATAGTGAGAACATCCATTTTCAATTTAAAACTTTATTAGCTTTGAAAACCAATTGTAAACAAAGCATATAAACAAACCTGAACGTCACCTTTCTTACCGTATACATAACATCTTTCGATGACGGGAATATACCCGATTCCATGAATATGACAAACACTACGTAAGTCATAACATCATGTTCTAGAGCCTACTATGAATCACCACAGATTCTAGATCATTGCTCATGTCCAAGAAATTACAATTAACTCATGCCTATTTCTTGGAGTGAAAGTAGAGATTACAATTAACTCATGTTTATCTCTTATCTTCCCATAGAAATCAGGAATTACGATTAAGCCACGTCTATTCCAAGATTTCATGTCACAATACCAAATGGGAATTACAATTAACTCATGCCTATTCCTCATTTCACGTTACAATACGAAATGGGAATTACAATTTAACTCATGCCTATTCCTCATTTCACGTCAAAATACGAAATGGGAATTACAATTTAACTCATGCCTATTCGTCATTTCACATCAACGGGAATTGCTATTTACCTTGTCTATTCCACGTTTTCAAATAATGCCAGTGCCTATGTATCCATTACACTTACTAGCATACATGCCTAATAACTCAAACCTATAACATCTCGTAACATTCTTTCAGTCGAGTTATATTTATATTTGTATTGTAAGATCAACATACGTTTCGAAATCATAGAATATTTTAACAGTACAACTTTACATAAAAATATACCAGAAAGCTTGTCCAGTAAACTAATCCGGAATCAAGTACTACAAACAGTCCGAAATCTTGTCTGGAAACCATATCCAGAACATTTATTCGAAAAACACCCGAAAACCAAAGAGTCCGGTATCACCCGGAAAAGTATCCAGACTCAAAGTCCGGAACCATCCGGAAAACATATCCGGAATCTGGTACATTTCGGAATTCGGTACATTCCGGACAACCATCCGGTATCCGGAATCAATCCGATATCCGGTACATTCCGGACAACTATCCGGAATCCGGAACTGTCCAGATTATTCATCATCCGGATTCTTTACTACCCAGTACAATTCATACAGTTTCCATTCAGTACTTCAAAAATTCGATTTGTATCCATCTCATACAAATATTAATAAACTTATTTAACCATTTCAATCCACCTATAGGTTTTATTTAACAAAATAAGAAGATGAACTCACCTTAGAAATCAGAACTCAATCACAATTCTGTAAAACACTTCAATCCAGTACTCCAAATTCAAACTTGCTTCTCACGATTAAGAGTTCAAAATCTTGTTTGTTATCTGCTTCTTTAGACCGACTTCAAAACCAAACACAATTGAGATAACCTCAATTCAGCCGACTTCACATTATATACAATATAAACTATCATTAAATGACCAAATCAACCCTGAAGTTTTACATTTAACAATTAGTCCAACACTTTGACTAATTACTCTTTCGACCCCTTTTATATCGAAATATAACATAATGGAAATTCGAGGTGTTACAATACGTATATATAAACACGTACTATATATAAAATCTTATATTAAATACTCAGGGTCAGGGCCGGGGTCGGGTTTCAGAGGTATCCCCATCCCCGACCCCATCCCTGGTTAACAAATTTGGGGATTCCCCATCCCCATCCCCGGTCAAACCGGGTTCGGGTGTCGGATCCTCGTCGGGGACGGTTTTTTTTGCCATCTCTAAATGCACCTTCAGTTTGAAGGTGGTCATCCTTGAATCTTCTAAGTGCCTTCGAAAATTATCCTTAATTTTCTATCTTCTTTTCTCTCTTATTTCTTAGTGCAAGAACCCTTTGTGATTCTCAAGTTTGTTTAGATTAGGTCTTGTACTTAGGGGCCGTTTACAAAACGCTTACCTGGGTAAGTGCTTACCAAGTCACATTAGCTTGCCGGATGAATATGGCAAGGGCTAAAAATCTTACCCGGTAAGAGCGAAAGCAAGGACCGAGAGTCGAAAGTAAGGACCGAGAGTCTTACCCAGTAAGTGAGTGCGACGGCTCTTACCATGGTTAGCGCTTACCGGCTAATTTGTTGCATACGATGCAATTTTGGTGGACTAAAATCTTACCCGGGAAGTAAGTGATGGTGTTGAATTTTACCGGTAAGCACTTACCCGGGTAAGTGATTAGGTAAACGGCCCCTTAGTTTTATTCCACAACAAACTGCAAATTGTTTGATTTATCAGTAAACAATTTAGAAAACTATAATTCTTGTGTGTTTGTATTCAGCCCCCCTTCTACAAACTAATACTTGTATAACCCTACGGACAACAAGTGGTATCATAGCAGATTGTTTAAATCCCCATAAACAAGATCTTGCTTATACTAATCTCTTCCTTGCTATTTTTCAAATGGCACAAAACACAAACACAAATTATATTGTTAATGGTTCTCTTGCTAAACCTCCCCGATTCAGTAGAGATAACTTTAATCTCTGGAAAAATCGAATGATGCTTTTCCTAGGAGGTGTAGATCCTACTATACCTTACTATATGGAAAATGGACCCTATATTCCATTCATTCTAAATGCTGCTGTTCCAGCCACTGCTACCACTCATGCCATTCCTAAAAGGCAACTCATCAAGGAAATCTCTCAATGGACTAAAGATGATAAGAAGAAGGTAGCCATTGATACCAAAGCCAGATCAATCATATCTATGGCTCTACCTGTTGAGGTCTATCACTCTATCATGAACCTCAAAAGCTCTAAAGCCATGTGGGACACAATCTATGTTCAATATGAAGATACTGCCGACGTACAAGAGTCCAGAAGAATCAATCTAGTAAGACAGTACGAAAGCTTCATTTGTGGTAAGAATGAAACTTTATCTGAAGTACACCAACGCTTTAATTGTTTAATCATTGATTTAAAGACTGTTGGTAAGACCTACTCTAACTCTGAGATCCTGACAAAATTCTGGAATGTCTTCCTGAAAGATGGGACAATTACACCATGTGTCTTAAACTATCTAAGGATCTAAAATTCATGCCCTTAAGTACTCTATTTGGCACCATGCTCAATCATGAGCAGTCGTGTCAACTTAAGAAAAATCTTGTAAAAGATTCAAAAAGCACACCTGTTGCTTTACTCTCTTCAGAGTTAATGCCCACTCAACGATCTTCTGTCTCTATCACTGAGATGGAATCTAACTCTGATGATTCATCAGAAACTGATCCTTCAGAACTTGATGAATCTCTGGCACTCATGACAAATTCTTTCAGGAGATTCACTAGAAAGAGTAACTTCAGAAGAAATAAACCTCTCACTATCACTGACAAGCCTAAATCATCTCCTATTGATAAGGCTACTGCCACTTGCTATAACTGTGAAAAGATATGTCACTTTGCTAGTGAGTGCAGGTCAAAGAAAGTTTTCAAACCTTCTTCATCCTTCAAGAAATCCTCTACTTCTAAGACTAGAGATGATAAATACCTGAAACTCAAAGAAAAATACGACAAGTTGAGAAGTTACAAGAGAAAAGGTAAAGTTCTAATCGCTGAAGAACACGATTGGGTTGAATCTGAGGAAGAATCAAATTTTGATGAAGAAGATAAGGCCAATCTCTGTCTAATGGCCGATATTCAAGATGTAAAGGAAAAACCAACTGAAATTCCCTCTACTTCTTCTATCTCTCAGGTATAAACTTCCTCTCCTTCAGCTCTAATTGATGCTGATAGACTTCGTGCTATCGATTCACTGACGATTGATTTATATGACGCTTTAAATGGCAAAACTCAAGCTGAACAACAAAATCTAGACTTAACTGAACATCTTAAAAATTGTCATTTAAAGATCCAAGAACTCTAAAAAATTGAGGAAAGTTTAAAAGATCAAGTCTATGTAAATCAAGTAACCAGAATTGAACGCGAACAAGCTATTGCTGAATTGAAAGCTGCGAAAGCTACTTATGAAGGATGGTGTAAATCTTCAGCAAAGATCACTGAGATAATCGGTGCTCAGATCCCTGTCAATGACAGAAGTAGTCTTGGTTTTAATTCTAACGCTGAAGAACCAACCCATGACCGTTCCTTGCTCAAGTTTGGAATGTTCGCCACTTCCATCCCTGACACCTCATCAACTCAGTGCTCTTCTTCCAATAATCAAATCCCCGAGGAAAAATCTTCTTTGAGCCCCAAACTTAAAGATAAAGGAAAATCTATTTTTCAAAAACCTCATAAGGGTACCAAAATGCCAAAGCTTAAGAAATCCAAATCTTCAGCTAATCAACCTTCTACTTCTAAAGACAAGATCCCTGAACATGTTCAACGATCAACTCAAAGAATAAGAGTTGATGTTATGGCTAAGAAATCTGAAGAACCTAAGGTTCCTCCGAAATCTGATACTAAAGGCATTCTTGGTACAGGCCTGACTCATTTAAAATTATCAAATGCTTAAGCCAATGGTCCTAAAGTCATTTTCAGCAATAGGAAATGCTATCACTGCAGACTTACTGATCATATTGCTAGTAAGTGCCCCACGACCACCAAAGCTGAGAAACCAGCTAAGGTGAAGATGACTGCCTCCAAGGCAAAGAAGATCACCCCAGGTGAAAAACAAGCCAAGGTGAAAAATGCCACTAAGGTTAAGAAATTAACCTAAGTGAAGGTTACCACTAACGCCGATTCATCAGATGCTGTGAAGACCGCTGATCCTTCCACTTCTTCTTCCACTAACAATTGTGGACCCACAGTTAAGTGGGTATTAATTCAAAATTAATCTTCCTTATGTTTGCAGGTCTCGAAGGGTATCCGGTATCTTGATAGTGGATGCTCTCGACACATGACTGGAGAAAAGAACCTGCTTACTGAATACAAGGAAGAGAAAGGTCCCTCGGTGACCTTTGGTGGAAATGGAAAAGGCTACACCCGAAGGTTTGGTGTACTCACTAATGGTACAACTACCTTCAGAAGACTCGCATACGTTGAAGGACTGAAGCACAATCTTCTTAGCATCAGTCAGTTATGTGATAAAGATTTCAAAGTATGCTTTACTAAGAAAGCATGTTTGTCACTGACAAAAAGGATAAACTTGCTTCCAGCGGTTACCGTTTGGAAAATGTTTATGTTATAAACATGGATTCATCCACCACTGAGAATATTTGTTTTCTCTCTAAAGCTTCTTCAGATGTCAACTGGCTATGGCATAAGAGGCTCTCTCATCTCAACTTCAAAAAGCTGAACACTCTCTTCTTTGCTCAAAATGTTTCTTCTTTTACAGGTCCTAACTTGGGCACGATCGCTGCATCCATCAAGGATGTAAAGGATCAGGTGGATTCTCTTTCAAAGGATCTCACCAACAACACGAACGCCGTGAACTCTGTCTGTGATTCACTGAAAGACCTCTCCACTTCCCTCAGCGCCAAGGCCGATAACGCTCAATTCCCAGTGCTCATTGAGGAAGTGAAGACCCTACAAATGGATGTTGTCTACAACAACAACCCCCTTCAAACTCTCAGCTTCACCGTCTCCTCCCTCAGCACCACTGTCGGATCCTTGCAAGGAGCGGTCACAGACATCGACAATAAAGTCTATAGTCTCATGGGTCAAGTGAGAAACCTTGTCTCAAAGGTTGATTCTTCCAACGGCCTGATTTCCAAACTCCTTGACCGCCTGAACAAACCAGTGGTCTCTGCCCCATCCTTCACCGACAATGATCGACAAAAGCTGAGGATGGCGGCTGACTTTATTGTACGCGCCACTGAAGCGATCCCTGGCCTAGAAGCCAGGGTGGATGTTCGTGAGGCTGCACGTGCCTTTGTCTTAGCTGCTCCTGGCCTAGAAGACAGGACTGCTGATACCACTGCTGAGAATCCTCCCCCCCATGATGATGACAAAGAGGGGGACAAGAATCCTGAAGAAAACCTCCCTCATACTGAGGGGGAGGGAAACGCTGAAAAAGACCCCTCTCATTCTGAAGGGGAGAAAGAGGACGAAAAAGAACCAATACATCCTTCCTCTTCGTGGGGTGAAACTGTCGACATTCTCTCTACAGAGGAAGAGGAGAAAGAAGAGGTGGAGATCTTGGATGAGGAATTCTCCACCAAACCTGATGGCAATGATGATGACGATAATGAATAACCTGAATGTTGGTTGATAGGGTTAATCAAGCCTACAGCCATCAGGGTCCCTGAACCCAAGGGGTGGTTTTCAAAGAAGCAAGGGAGACGATAAAGAAGTCTCCTGCGAAGAAGAGCTCCAAGAGAAAACAAAAAGGAGTTGCTTCTTCAGGAAACCTGAAGATTCTCTTAAATGTTGAGAATGTTCAAACTTCTCAGGTATGCCTTTCTAAAATCCCCTTATCTGCTTCTACCCACTCACATCTCACACCTCTCCTATACACTTAGAATATTTTTCTATCTTTTCTTCCTACCCACAAAAGAATCTAACTTAATCCTTTTGATTCAGCTAGTCCTCTCCCTTGCTTGAAGGACCCGTTGAAGATCCTCAACCTCCCCAATAAATAATCCCAGCCTCCATAGCTGATGACCTGCCAATAATCTTAGTCTCAGTGATTGAGACTGATGAACAAGAAGAAGAAGAGATGCTCGCGCACCACAACAGACCCTCTCGACCACCTCAATGGTCAGAGGAGGATGAACTCAAAAGAAGAGCATCTATGATCAATCCGCTAGAGAGTCAACGCTTACGGATAATCCCTCCTTCCGGCCTTGACTTCTTGTCCCCTGAAGAAATTGAAGAATCCATCAGGGCTGAGAAGCTTCTTGCTGAGAACCAAAAGGTTACCCTTAAAGGCAAAGAATTTGCCCTTAAGGTTGCTTAGCACTCAGTCGCTGATAAAAAGCTGAAGCAGTTTCCACTCAGGGTTCAGGAGGAACTACTAAAAAAGGTTGGTAAAGAGAATTAGAAGAAGCAAAAGGTCAGTGACTCTACGTTGAATTGGTGCAGAGAAAGAGTTGACTTCAAATGTCATCCCAGTCGGATCGTAAATGTAAACCTGAAGGGAAAAACGGTAAGGGGTGTACCAATGGTGGAAGTCACAGTTATCAGAGAGAATGGGGAAATATGAGTATGTTACTTGTCAAAGCTTGAGCTTTACGGGTTGGATGAATGGCTTGAAGTCAGGAGTGCCATTCAGAAGTCAAAGTCAAAATTCAAGACTCATGTTGAGAAATTCTTGAATGTGCTGATCAACAGAGTATCATCTACGATTGACTTGCCTCCTCCTCCAGCACTTCTCCAAAACCGAAGACATGCTCCTGCCAAAAGAAAGCGTACTTCCTCTTCCTCAGGGACTGCTATACGAAACGAAACTGGAATCGAATTCTCAAGGGAAGTAGTGCTCGGACCTCCTCCTGACCTATCAACCCTAAACCTATCACTGCCACCAGGTTGACCTTTCATCCCTAGTCAAGTGGTCAGTGAACCCTATGGAATAATCTTCTTAGACTGGAATGGTGCTCTGTGCTTTCAACGATTTTCAAATCTCCCTCTCTGCCCAGTCAATCAACTCAGAGATCTTATCTACTGGTGCAATTAAACAAGGCCAAGACTCTTCCTTAAGACCCATGTGCTGATTGAAGCCA
Organism: Saussurea involucrata; assembly: GCA_033807775.1. NCBI lineage: Eukaryota > Viridiplantae > Streptophyta > Magnoliopsida > Asterales > Asteraceae > Saussurea > Saussurea involucrata. Next base: position 17,259 of record JAWVWS010000956.1, read on the forward strand.
AGCTTAGAAGACAACAGGGTGAAGTAGTTCCTGACTGGATGATTCCAGAGATAGATGCCTTTGATAAAATGCTCTTCAAAGATGAACCTCTATAGCTGATAGATCCTTCTTTGTACCCTTCTTGTATGTATCAATAGTTAACTTTTTGTACTTGTTATTTTATCTTCATTGTACTTGTAATTTTCCATCTTCCCTTATAAACTTATTTACGAAGATTAATGAAAATTTCAATGAAGTACTTTACTCCATCATTACTAGAAAAGATCCATGAACACAGTAAATGGGACACGCATCTATGAGTCCTTTTTATCCTTATGTTTTTTTAATTAGCAATTTTCTTATGTTTCTTTGTCATCATCAAATAGAGGGAGATTGTTGATCCAAACCCTCTTAGTGATTTGATGATGACCCTTAGAATTACTTAGTGAAAATTATAAGTAAACATTGTATGTATAAGTGTTTCACCATCAGTGATAACATACTGAGTCTGTTCAGTATCACTGATGGGTAACCACCGTTCTTCATTGTTTCTCAGTGATATATGTACATCAGTGATAACTGAGTCTGTTCAGTTTCACTGATGATCACTGATTGTTCAAATGTAATCAATGTTGCTTGTAATCCCTGAAGACAAGTTTTGCGACAAAGAGTTCATCGCTGACATCGAAGACAAATTTGATGAACAAGTGACAAGTCTACTAATGATCTGATGCGGACATCAGTGAAACCAAGACAAGTCCACCCATGCGACGTTTCAAGAAGAAGACTTCTGGGATAGCTGACTTACATCAGGCCTCACTGATGGAAGATCAACTCAGCGATCGCTGATCATGAAGCCTGCTCTCCAAGAAATGTTTGTCTTATCCTCTTGCACAACTCCGTACGATTTGTCAGAAGGACATACCTTTGTCCAGAATCGTACAAACCACTCTACCACTACACTGTTCACCATGCGACCCAAAGTATATCTGCAAAAGTCAGAAGCATGCGCCCAATCAAATATTGACACTTGTAAAGTCCTTCTGACATGCATTAAATGCATGTAGTATAAATAGGAGGAATGCACCTTCAGTTTGAAGGTGGTCATCCCTGAATCTTCTAAGTGACTTAGAAAATTATCCTTAATTTTCTATCTTCTTTTCTCTCTTACATCTTAGTGCAAGAACCCTTTGTGATTCGCAAGTTTGTTTAGATTAGGTCTTGTACTTAGTCATATTCCGTAACAAACTGTAAATTGTTTGATTTATCAATAAACAATTTAGAAAACTATAATTCTTGTGTGTTTGTATTCAACTCCCCTTCTACAAACTAATACTTATATAACCCTACGGGACCAACAGTTGTGTCCATTTTGAGAATCGTCTCATATTAGAGCTTTCGTCACGGGATTTGTGTGCGTTGGAAAATGGGTGGTTTCCATTTAAACTAAATCCTTTTTGAACTCATGATTTAAATTGCACCTTTCTCGTCTTACGAATTATATAACCATGATAAAAACTCTTGAACTCACTAGGCGATAGCCTAACCTTTTTATTTGTCGGCATGTGCAACAGGTTCCGGTTGGGATATAGTTCTAGTGACACTGTGAAGAGTGGATAGCTAGTTGTGTGCCCAAGAAGTAAGTGTCTTGGTGAAGTCTTCCACATTTGGAAAATAGCAACTTGATATTGGGTTAAGTAACACCCAACCTTTCTTAGCCTTGGCGTGTGACTTAGGTTTTAAATGTTGAAGTTATTATGTTTTTAGTATTGAGGTAATTCCAAGGATGGTTGTAGAAGGAATTTTATCTTTATTTGGTTATTTTATCAAAAAATTTATTTAGATGCCCTTTGAGGGTGTTACAAGTTGGTATCAAAGCTTAAGTTTGAGAGAATTAGGTGTTAGTTTTTCTATACCTAGTCTCAAACTAGTGTTCTTTTAAGTGAATGAGAGTGAAATTGCACCATTAGGCACTTTAAGATGGAATATTTTGAGGTTGATGGAGTCACTAGAAACAGGAGTCACGGCTAGAGTAACAAGGATGATCATGTACGGTACGTTCATAATTGCACCTGGCCAGTGTTATGGTGAACCTACAAGTCACATGTGTATACTTGGACTACTTTGATGTGATGACCGTTGGGGTAATGCAGAAGTTTCTAAGTGAGTAGTCGTTAGAAGAAGTTGATGATTTTAGCATTGGTCACTTAGAGTGATAGTAAGCATGGTGATTACATTCGGATTGTTGGTTGGATTAGAACCATAGGCTTATGGAATCAACGTTCTTTAAGGAGATATTATAAGGTGAACCGAAGAAATTTCCAAGTGTAGCCCTAAGATGTTTGAGCATCCAGATGACGATAGTGTGACCGGAGAAATTTGAGGAGTGTGGTTTTGAGATGTTGAGAGCCGACTAAATTCATGCACAAATTTATTTTAAGCATAAACTGCATCAACTGTTTCTCGTGTTTCAAATCCATGTGGATTGTGTTATGGAATCTCGGAAAAACGTTTAACACACAAGATTTTAAATCACGATTTTGAACATGCATGAAATTATTCTATGGCCGACAATTGCAAACTTTGTCGGGACTTGCTCTATTTTGTTGTTGTCCAACATTATTTTCGGATATCATGTTATCTATATATTAATGTTGTTTAAGATTTTGGACAAGTAACGGTGACATATGACCTTAACATTGGATCTCCTCCACGTATGTTAAGGTTTGAACGGAGAGTTACTTTCCCCTATTTTGGAGTTTGAGTTTTATTGGAAATTTTATTCCATGCGGGTTTGTAGAAACCAGGATTCAATCTTACAATGTAATTGACTAATATGAACACGATCAAACAATATAGAAATAGAGAATTGGATCCAAAAGCTTTGTATTCATTCAAGAACAGATTACTGATCTAGAGAGAGAGTCTCTCAAAGATTACAAAGTGAATACGAAAGCTATTCAAAAGATATGCGAAAGTTAGTTAGCTTACAGTTGCTAACTCTTATATATACTGTAAAGAAAAGCTAAAGCTACAGTACATATACATGACAATCCAATAGAACAATTACACGTGTTCTAATGAATAACAGAATATAACTAAAAATGTCTAAGACATAAGTTCTGAACAACACGTTCAGAACTTCTGGACATCCTTCTGATTAAGCACTTCAGAACATACACTTCAGCACTTGACATTTTCATCTTCATCTTCATCTTCAGAACTTCTGAGTCTCCTACTCAGAACTCTGAGCCTTCTGTTCAGAACTGATACTTGGCAATCTTTGTAATACTTTTCATTCAGAACTTCTGAGCCTTCTTTCTCAGAATTCCGAGTCTTTAGTTCAGACTTCCAACACTTAGGCTTTTTGACAAACTTCAGTTCTAACAATCTCCCCCTTTTGTCAAACAAGCATGTATTGATCAACATTAAATTCCTTTAAAGCAGACACGATCTTTAGAAGAATCACATTTCTCAAAGCTAATCTTCTATCAATCTTTTCCATGATCTCTTGTGTCTCTTTAATTTGAATTCCTCTTTGTAGCTTTTTCTTCAAACTGTTCTTGATAAATCTTAGAGTTCCAGAGCAGTACTTAGCAACTTCACTTACTCTAAAGAAGATCTTTTCACTTCTTTTGTTCTTCAGTATGATACCCAATTCTGGTAGTGTACAAATGTATCCAGTCTTCAAAGTACTTAGTTGCTTATGATCATTATTTGGTTTTGAAAGATAGACACATGGTCTATGCACATGCAAAGCAACATGAAAATCAATGTAAGCATACCATCTTAGAATATAAAACATTGCATCCCTTATAGTTGCCAGTGCTCCTCTTTCCTTCTTATACTTGCTAGTATCTTTATCTCCCAAAAGACTGTACAATCGATAGAAGTCAAATACTGAAATCTTGTCAAAATTAGCTTCAGTAAAGTAGTGCACTTTTCCATCTTCTCTCAGAACCTCAAACCCATAATATTCATTCTTCTTAAACTTCTTGATACAAATTTATCTGATTCCAGTGATCAAGAACTCAGAGTATACAGACTGCTTCTTCTTTCCCACACATCTTATCAACTCATCAAGAAATCTTTGAGAAAATTCTGATTTGTCGTGATAAACACTCTGAAAATTCACATCTCTTGGTTGAAAGAATTTTGGCAAGTCATATTCCAGAAATAAACCATTCAGATCAACTAACACTTCTTCTTCATTGGCTTCTGATTTCTCTGCTTGTTCAGCATCTTGCATCTGAACATCTTCTTGTGTAGACAATGCTTTTGGAATAGCTTCTTCAACCTCATCAGAATATACACCATTGACTTGGTATTATGAAGGAAATACAAAATCAATGTATAGAAGTTTCTTTGGATTTTCTTCTGATAGCATGCAATCACTGCATTCTTTGATTCTTGTTATGATATCTAATCTTTCTTTTATGTGCCTTGTACACTTGTCCCTCAGTATTGCTTTCTCACCTTCCGCAATTACCTCCATCTATTCCAACAACCATTGTAGTGTAGCATCACTGTACTTTACAAGATCATTCGGTCTGAAGAACATTGGTTTACCAGAAGCTATGTAAAAGAAGCCTTCATTTCCCATTCCTTCATTTACAAACCCACGAACACAGCTTTCATGTTTTGGCTCTCTGGTTGGACAACTCAGATTGCACTTATCCTTTCCTGATTCAATGGCAAGCTGGAAATCATACACATGCATATTCCTGACATAGATCCCCAATATCCTTCCGCATTCAATTTCCACCCATGTTTCTTCAGTACTTGCAAAGAATTTCACAAGAAAAATCTGATCATCTAGAAATAATCTGTGAAAGTCAAAGCTAGTTAGATTCACTTTCAAGTTTCCTTCCTTCAGAACTTCCATACTTTCATACTTCAGACCATCAAACTCTTCAGTTTGAAATTCTAATACCTTCTCAACCCTTTTCTATACAAGTAACCTTTCATCTGGTTTTCTCAGTCTGTTTGAAGCTTCAACATACACCATTTGTACTTTCTCATCCATAAAACCATCAATGAAGTTCTCAATATCAACATACTCATCTTCTTTGCAATACAGATGCTCATAATTTTCTTCTGGAAAGATGTCACGAAAGTAATTCCTGGCAAGTGGAGTATCACTTTGTTCCACAATGAAATCACATAGGGGTTTCTCCAGTATTGGCAATTCAAATCTTGGAATAACAATTGGTCTTCTGAACACATATTCCAGAGGCATAAAATACTCTTCAACTCTATCAAACTCTTCATCAAAAACTGTCAACTCATCCAGAAAATGAAATATAACCTCATTTTGAAACTTAACTGAATATCCAACTGAGTAGTCTTCTTATCCCATCATATTAATTGGTCTCACCATTCTGATACATCTGTGAACACTTGGACGATTTAGCACACTAATCACCATACTTTGCCACATACTTTGCATCAAACCTTGCTCAGATTCAGAAGAAGAATTGTCTCCAGTATAGAGAACAATATCAGAACAAGTCTCCACCATATCAGAGTTATCTGCCAATTCCACTTCAGAAGTATCCACCATAGAAGTATCTGCCATACCCATATCAGAACTAATGACCATATCAGCTTCAGAACTAGTGACTTTCATAACTTTTTCAGCATCCATATCAGAAGACTTTTCAAGTACCACATCTTCTGATTCCATTTCCTCAGAGCTTAGACTTTCAGAACTTGTAGATGGAACAACTATTAACTCAGTACTTTGCTTCTGCTTTTTCTCCCCCTTTTGATGATGATGAGATTCATTATCATCAAATTTCCTCTTCAAAGACTGATTTGATTCAGATTCTTGCACTGCTACAGACAAAGGCATGATTGCTAGAGGCTTTGAGACTACAGCAAGCTGTGAACTGAATGCTTGAAGCAGAGAAGACTTCATGGCATCCATACTTTTAAGTATATCCTCTTGAAACTTTGAAAGCTTATATGTGATCTCCTTTTGATGAGATTCCACAAACACCTTAACATTATCCACTTTCTATTCAACAGACTTAACTTTTTCTTCCAACTTTGTTCTGAGATCTTTTACTTCATCTTTCAAAGAAGTAACCGTGTTTTCCAAATTCTGAGCTTTTTCTCCCAACTCCTGATTTTGTTTCTGAATCTTTTCAAATTCAGAAGGTGCTAACGGTAATCCTGGATCAACAGATGAACCAGTTTTCAGGTGTTCTGAGAACACATGGCATGTAGGTGTCACAGAGTCACCTAGTGCAACAGATGCACTTTGTAAGGAAGCTTTTAAAATGTTCACCTCCCCAGGGCTTTCATCCAATCCTTGACCACCAGTATTAGATAAGTCTATGGAAGTTGATACAGGAAAACGAATTTCCTGTGATGTGCTTGTGTGAAATGAAAAATCAGGCCCAAATAGGATGTTACTGTGAAATCCTGACTCGGTGTGTTGAATAAAAGGTTGGGATTGGTTGCCAAACTCCAAATGAGTAAGCAATGGTTCCCCTGTTTGAAATGAAACAGTAGCATGTGGAGATGCTTATGAGTGGATGGGATTGGGTAATTCAAGTTCTACCATGGGCTATATGGTATTTTCTTCAATATTGGTCACCAAGATTTGTGAACCAATAGCAGATGTGGATGCCCAGTTTAGATCAGCTGGTTCTGAATTATCTATGTTTTCTAATTCTGGTGACATTCTCTCATCCTCACCTCTCTCTGTCTGTTTTTCAGGCTCACTTCTAACCAAGCTCTCAGAATTTTGCCTCTCAATTCTCTCAGAATGTTCTCCCACCTGAACATTCTCCCCCTCTCTTACTGCATTTGACCCCTCACCTCTCCTCTCAGGGTTTTCCTCATGGGTAGAGACCTGAGGTTGTTCAAGTCTCATTGAGGTACAATAAGCTTTTAAAATCTCACTCTCCCTTGGTATGTAAGACCTAAGTGCCCTTGTTAATGGTTTGTGATTAGGAAAATTTTCAAGTCTAAGAGATGATTTCATTTTACCCATGTAGAATACTGGCCTATGTTCTTCATCAGCTCTCCTTGGAATTTGATTATCTTGCCACATTGCATACCAAATCACCATCTGCCAGTACCTCTGATAAGGTATTTATGTCAAAGGATTCTCTCTTGTTTCTCCCCTTAATGCCTTCTGGTGTCTTTCAAAGGTATTATTCATATCTTCCCATAAGATAGAAGCATAGTCATAATGCATGTTCTTCACTAACCCATGAAAAATCTGCATGAATTGTCTTGATCCTTGATCTGGAGAATTGTGCTTCCTAGATAAACATTTGTTAACAATTGTGAAGAAGCAAGCCCATATTGGTGGTAGTTTGTTTCTTCTGAAAGAACTAAGATTCCTCAACTCATCATTGTATCCCAATCTTCTGAATTCAACTATCATTTCCTCTATTAAAGGTGAATCCTCAAAATCTGACCTCCCCTCCAAATCATCTTTCTCTGGTAACCTTAACATAATTCTTAAGAAACTAACAGTCAGAGTTATAGAAACTCCCCCTATATTGGACAAAAACTTATTTCCTTGTAACTCCAAGTTCTTCCACCACCGTTGAATATACTGAATTGGAACAGTCTTTTTCAGAGTAAACCACTTCTTGAACGGATGATATTTCAACAACTCTATTGTAATCCTATGTTCTTCCTTAAAATTGGTTTCATCTAGAATCAGAATGCAATTATTCTCCAAAATATCCACATACTCATTCTCAGGTACTAACATTTCCAATGAAACAGGTCTCGATGAC
>JAWVWS010000957.1:0-25000 GCA_033807775.1 Saussurea involucrata
GTTGGGCCACAAAGCTATTATAAATATCATCCAATGTGGCATGCTATCTCATGCCACCAAATGTGTATGCTTGTGCACCTGGTTTGGCAACTAACACTAGCAGAGGAATTTGGAACCATTATTGCTGGGATCACAGCTCACATAATGGATATTTGCATATACTTGTGTAATTTTTTTAATCTTTATGAACATGTGACACTTGAATGAAGTAAAATATCCAGTTTTAATCTGTTACCTAGAATTTTGAAGCAGGTAGTGGGGATGAACTCTTACTTTTTATAAGTTTCTCTTATACTTTCATACGAGTGATTGAAACACGGGTGAAGTTTAGGGAGAACAGGTGGAGCTTATATTATTTCATCCTACAATGCTTGGAGTGGGTCTCAATCATATCGTCTAATAGATGATTGCCAAGAACTTGGTAGGGTTAGCATGTAGGTTCAAAGAAAAGTAAAGTGGAATGTGACATAGGCACACTTGTACCCACTGAGCTAATAGCTGATGTGTGAGCCAATCATGCCAACAGCTATAGAAGCTCATCTCTCTCTCTCTCTCTCCATCCTTTCACCCCCATATCGCAACACACGGGGCATGGGGATGTAAAGAGGTGGGGGGTTCTTATCAATGTTTTTCAACCCTAAGATAATTAATTTTTTATTTGAGTGAAGCAACTGACGGCATAATTACTAGGCAAGAGCGTTCAAATAAAAGTTTCTTTATCATCTTCTCATCTTCATTGTTCTATGAGTTTCTTGCTGGGAATCTTTGCGTACTGGACTACTGGTTTCTTATCTGTTATGCCTATGAAATCGAGGTTTTATGTCATTTTTATAGTATTTGAATATGTTTCACAAGATGTCCTTCTCCTATTTGGAAAGAAATTTTATACCTTTTTCCTTGAGTTTCAAGTATTATGTTGGTACATCTATCACAAATTTAGGTTTCTGAAACTGCTAATTAACAGTCGTTTGTATCTCATCCCATGTATAGGGAACTGGGATACACTTGAGGTAAGGCCAAAGGCAAGAAGGGTAGATACAAGGGACGAACTCCTCAAATTCTACAAAGAAAATTACTCGGCCAACCTAATGAATCTAGTTATTTATGCTAAAGGTATGCACGTGTTAGGTTTTAACAGTCTTAATAAAGTGATCCGGTCAGCTTAATCCGTTAATGTATTGTGTTTAATATTTGTATCTTCAGAAAGCCTGGATAAACTTGAAAGCAGTGTACTGAGTAAATTCAAAGAAATAAGAAACATTGACCGGATTCATCCCAGTTTCCCAGGTCAGCCATGCACCTCTGAACATCTTCAGGTATTTACAGAAGTGATATATTTGTTCTTCCTAGTTTTGTTAATCTTGTTGTATGACAGCCCTCCTTCCTCCCCTTATGTAAATGTATTAATGATAATTAAAATATGATTACCATGTAAAAGTGTAGTGTTGTGATTCTTTGTGAACATTTGTGCTTGTCTTGTCATCATAAGAAACATCCCATCTAAGACTTAGATGACCCGAATAAAATTGAAATTAACCATCGAAGCAACAAAAGTGCAAAAGATATTTGTCTATGAATATGACCTGCTTTCTAGGTTCTTTTATTAGACTCTTTGTAATTTGCATACCGTTTTTTTTTACATTTTCTGAAGATGGTTATGATGTGACTCTGATATTTTTTGTAATGCTGATCATGGCTAAAAGAATTTCTATTAACTTTTAAACAAATTATTTTCAATATGTGTTCCCAAATCTTAGAGGTTTCGGTGCTTCAAGGGACATTTTCGAAAATCTTAAGATACAAGGAATAATGGGTGAGTTTCTCATGATGGGCCCTGGCAATGAAGATTCTTTGCATTCGGTCTACCATTAGCATAAATAACTAATTGGTGTGGGGTTGAGGGGCAAGGCTGGGGTCATAGTAATTATATCTGATGTGGGAAGGACAGCTGGAGTTGAGTCCTTGAAGCTTCTTTCTATATCATTTATCTCATGAAAATGTTTAAGGAATTATTTATGATATGGGGATAAATATTCTCTTCCTATCTTTTGGCATTTGTTTCTCAGATTGTGGTGAAAACTGTCCCTATAAAACGTGGTCACAAGCTGAGACTTACATGGCCAAGTACTCCTGGCATTCATCATTACATGGAAGGACCGAGCAGGTATCTTGGTCACTTGATTGGTCATGAAGGAGAAGGGTCCCTTTTCTATATCTTGAAGAAGTTGGGTGGGTTTTCGTCATTTTAAAAGTTTTCTGACTTCCTTCCATTCTTTTGTGTGTATATTCTTTTTTTTATGTTTCAAGGTGCTAGTTTATTTATCAACTTCTTATTATAGCTTGAATGTTTCTTTCACTCCTTTGTGGATAATTAAACTTGTTAGTGTCTCTGCTTTGGTCGTTGTGCGTCGGCCTTTACTGCACAATTATATGCCTGCGAAGAGTGATCAAATGAAGCAAATTGTTATATCAAACATTGGAATTTATAAAAATCAAAGTAATTACCCTCTCCGTGCTAAAAATTTCAGCACTTTCTATTTTTGTCATCCCAAAAAATGGAACATTATCTATGATTCCATTTTAAACTCTATCCATATGCTTATTAGCAATCATTACAAGATATTGGTGAGACTGATTTTTGTCCACAAACTTTTTCAAGGATTATCCTATTAAGGGACATTTTAGGTTTTTTTTTGTTAATAGTCAAAATAGTCTCATTAAACCGTCCGTCAAGTCAAACTTTGCCATTTTTGTGTGGAATGGAGGGGGTATTATTTATTTTTACCGGGGGTCTTGCTCACCATTTGGTACAACCATAGAATAGTCTGTACATGTGTTCAAAGTGCTGGGAAAGCATCAAATAGTATGTAAAAGAATTCCAAAGAGAATGTCAAATTGCTTTGCGGAGTGCTAGAAATGCCAGGGGCATGCTTTTAAAACTTTGGTTCAGCAATTAGGCACAATGAATATAGTTCTGCTGAAGAGGATGTATGGTTGGGATGGACCTAGATGTGCTTAAGGGCTATCCTCTTGCTTTAGTGATCCTTCTTAAAAATCTGTGTGGAAAAACTTAAGGCTTTCAAGTCATCTTTGAAGATGCATCATTTCGTTTAGCCACAATGATATTGACGACAAGGTTTCTCCCTATTTCCAATAAAGCGAAAACTTCTCTTTTTGGATTCTATTTGTAATGATAGTTTATTTCGATGTCACATGATCTCTCTTGGCTGGCTCTTTGTTGAGAACAAATATTGTGTTCGAATATTTTGGATGATTTCATATTGGACGACTCTGCCATTTGAATCGAAGCCTTCTATTGTTGTGATCCAATACTTATATTCATGCCTCAGCCTGAATGTTTTATTTCCAAAATCAAAACGACATACTTTTTTGTTTAGTGTCATAATCTGGTAAAATATGTCTATAACGACAAAATGTGATTCTGTTTCCCATGGCAGTTCAATTTCTTTTGACTCGTATCTTGAATAATGTTTATATTTAGCATTTGGTTCATTTGCATGGCTTCCCTTTATACTTAAAATAACCCGTTTTCCAATTTGCCTCCTGAGTAGTGACACAAAACTGGTTGCAGGTTGGGCTACGAGTTTATCTGCTGGTGAATCAGACTGGACTGTTGAGTTCTCTTTTTTTAAAGTGGTTATTGACTTGAGTGATGCTGGTCATGGTTAGTGTTTCTAGTCCTTTTCTCTCATTCATCCTAACCGTAAACAAGAGGATAACCATGTTTCTTCTCCAACAGCTTGTCTGTTGAGATATTGGTTATAATTTCTTATGTGTTAATTAGATCCTGATGTCATTTTATATATGTTTCATGAAACACATGGTGGACCTATCTGGTGTTTCTCCCTGAAAACAACAGCAAATATTGAACATATCATTGGGCTCCTTTTCAAATACATTTCGCTCTTGCAACAATCTGGTGTTTGCAAGTGGATCTTTGATGAGGTACACTTGAGGCTTTGTGTTTGTCTATGTGCGTGTATTTTACCCCTTTATGATCTGCTTAAGGGGTACTTCTGCATTAATTATTTATTTGAGGTATTTAGATTTGCAAACTGCCATTCATCATTGCTTCCAATATTCATTTATCTGATGTGAACTGCAGCTTTCTTTCCCTGTCCCTCCCTTTTGCAACTCTCACTCTCTCTCTCTCTATATATATGTGTGTGTGTGTGTGTATAAATTTGCATGTCCATTTTATTATACTCGGTGTTAACACCCCATCAATTGTTCTGGCCTTAAAATTGTTACACTTGTATAATACCTTCAAGGCATCTGTCCGGAAAAAATACATTCAATGATGTCAACATGCATTTATAGCATTTTGTAAGGCTTGGCATGGTGATGTAGACTGCCTTGTTGCTTGGAGATTAGAGAGATTCCCTATGCACTTTTATATTTGAATCCCCTGCCAGCAACTGGAAAATCTTGATCCCTTTAGCTGTATGTGCATCGATAGACCAATCTACTTTATTTGGCTGTTGTGACTTATCATTTGTACTTATCCGCTTGCAATGAATTTTTCTTTTTAGTTTCTTCATCAAAGGAAAAATTAGGCGAAACCACTTAGTCACTCCGCATGCTAAAGAGAATCTCATTGGAATGACACTCTTGTATAATAATATACATGTGAGCTAATGAACATATCCTTAATATATGGTTCTTCTTTGTCATCCTGAAGAACGATGCAAAGTAGAATCAAGAAGAGGATATGCAATCATAAGCTTGTTAGCTATCATCTCATCAAACAAAGATGTTAGTACTTGCAAGCCCTGTTTTAAATCAACAATTGCCCCCCGAGTATTTGACTGGCTGCTGAACAGCTGGGACATTTTTAAACGTCGAGCCTCATGCCCTCATCAATAAGAATATTACTTGGGGTGTTGAATGAGACAGATTGCTACTTTTTTCATGGGAGGGCAAAGTCGCAAAAAATACATGGCTTAAAACATGGTACCTAGACATGGAACGGAACGCACCAAGATCCATGCATACTTTTCTGTTCTCCGGAATTGCTTTCCTTCTGCATACATTTTAATAATAGATTAAGGTCCATTGCAAGTGTCTTTATAGTTTAGACTTAACATGATATGTTAGCTTCCTGGCTGTTTGAATAATATGTGGATGAAATGAGTCATGATCATATTTTTATTTCCATGTTTAGTTGCATTAGCTTGAGTCAACCTTGCAAACGAAGTTTTGCATCATTATTTGGTTGAGATGACTAAGTATTTGATACAGAAATTTCGTTTTTGATGTACGTATGAATAACCCTGAGAACCATTGACTGAATGTAACGTGAAAGAACAAAATCATATTCATATCGAACATACAAGAATCTCCTTCATGTAGTTGCATAACATTAGGCAAGGAGAGGATTACTTAAACCACACAACTTGCACAATTGTAGTATTACAAGCGGTAAGCCAATAAGAATCCTTAAGATGAGATAGAAGGGCATCGATCATTTTAGTGTATTGTTTTGGACGAAATTCTTGGGAGAGATCTAGCCTCTTGAAAGTTAAAAACATCTTGTAACCATCTGTCTTTATTAGATATTATTCATTTGGAACATTGATGTACAACCAGTGTTCCAAATGCATAATATCTAATAAAATGGGATGATTACAAGATATTCTCAGCTCTAGAGAGGCTGAGATCTCTCTCTAGGCTCTTAAAACTACAAAAGAACGAAACTGATAGATCCCTGTCTCCCTTCCTTTCCCTTTATTTATACTACTTATGCAAGTAATTGACTACCCTATCCAATCTACCAACTTTGACCAGTTGACCTCCAGCACTACCTAGGGTATAAATAACTGATTCCCTCTTTCATTCGTATACTTGACGATGCTTTCATTATGTTTGGTAACATGTAACAGTAACAACCTTTCACTTGTATGATGGTACACCTGCAAAATATAAATTGTAAGTTATACTCGGCCACACTAAGCATCATGGCAATTCATCCCAAAAATCACATATACACTCCTCACATGTTCATGATCTTTGCAATGCTTATAGGATATTATTACCATATCCTTCAGAATTGTAGATGGCATGTACTCTGATAGTTCCTACATTGGTTTGTTTTAATTTATTTTGGTTGTCATGTTATGTTGCATGTTTCTTCAAATTGTAGGTGACTCCTGTGTTAGTTCGTGTAGTTGTTTATTTGTTTAATTTTCTTTGGGTTATCATTTTCTGTTGCATGAACTTTCAAATTACTAACAAAATAATTTTGATATCATTGTAAAGCTTTCAGCAATTTGCGAGATGGTTTTTCATTACCAGGACAAGATTCCTCCAATTGATTATGTGGTGAAAATTGCATCAAATATGCAGGTATTTTGCACCTTTACATCACGGTGTTAATTTAGGATTTGTGAATTTTTATTATGATGGTTATTCTTTGAAACTGTTTGTGGTTGATGGTTATTGATTTCCAGTTACTTATAATAACTATGCAGTATTTTATCCCAAAATAATTGGTCTAGGATAAACATAAACCCAATCATAAATTAGAGATGAGGTGAGGTGGGCAAAGGTGAAATTAAACATGAACCAATGTGGTGCAGTTTCAGCAGGGAGCGTATTGGCTAGGGGGCCCACTTGGGGGTGGAGGGGTGGGGGGGGGGGGGGGGTGGGGTTTCACTAAAAGGACAACCTTGCAATATTGAATGACATTCCATTCTCATAGAAACATCGGTCAATATCTTTCAAACTTGATTGCGGTGTTCTTTAGTGCTTGCTGGCATCTATTTAGCATTCACATCATCTCATTTGTTTTCCACAAAGTGATTTATCGAACCTCTAACTCCTCTATCACTACCACTGGACACGAATTTGTCTCTCTGATGGAATGCCACTTTCACCACCAAGAAAGTAGACATCACTATCTACCGTTTCCTCAAAATTACGTTGAGACTTGAGCAGTAAACTTCGTATTTTATATTTTTTAAAGTATTAGTTAATCATGTTTTTTCTTCTAAGGGTATGTGTACGTCAAGACATGGCGCAACATCCTTATGCGTGCACGCAAGATGCTCTTTCTTTTTCTTTGCTCCCCTTTTAATGACTTCGCTACAGAAGTTGCATCGGATATATTTGTAATCTTTTTCTCCGCCTTCTCTCGGCACATAAATTTCTAGCTTTCTGGGTCGTCTCGAACCTTATGATTGGTGTTTATCCCTGAAACTTTAGAGACCTTTTATAAACACACACAAAGGATATAGATCCTATTTTTTGTCCGGTGCTAGTGATCGTTCCGGCTTAAAAAGGCAAACACAACAAAAAACAAAGCAACTTAGAGATATACTAAACCAATAGAAACAAAAGAAACAGTGGCTCACTGTTTCCATATAGAAAATATATCTCTAAGAATATACATACACAAGAAGTAACTCAAAGAATTTTGTGTATGTAAATAATATAAAATATACTTATATACGTGAACCAAAAATACTCGCAGATTATGTGATGAATTTTGCAATTTTCGAGCCAGGAATTTGGGTTTTTATAGATCAGGTTTTAGCAAAGAATGGAACATATAAGCAAAGAAATTGAACACAAATATCATCTCCAGAAGTCACAAAGTTGCCTCTCCAAGCTGGAAGTAAGGAAATGATTGGAGGTATTTTCAAAAAGAAAGGAGAAGAAGAAAGGGGTAGTACTGGAAAAAAGAGCCTTTAAATGGGAAGAGATGGTATAATGCTGCTTCCTTGCTAAGATCCCCATTTACTAATTCAAATAAATATTTATTAAAACAAACACCACATGACCAAAGCATTCAGCTCATTGAAAGAGAAACAAACACCACCTCTGCTGACCATGAAAGACTAAAATAAACACATGCAAAGACAGATTTAATGAACTTGGTTCATGTTTTTAAGGCTTATAAATTTTAAGACGCTCATAGTTTGATATGGAATTATGTGGTCTGATATGTTTTTTTTTTGATGTCTTATGATTTTTGTTTTGTTTTTATTTTTGAGGCTTACGCCTCACGGCACTAAGGAAAAGACACCCTGCCTCACGTTTTTTGTCTTTCAAAACCTTGTGCTTAGGTATGATTTTACACCCATGCTGTCACCACTCACCACTAAGATCATGCAAGAGGAGAATATGTTGCTGTTATTTTTTGTAGTTGACATGATCAAAAGTGTACTTATTATTTGAACGATGTGACCTCAACACCTTATTTTATGTTCTATTGTTTTTGTCTATACTTTAATATCATTTTATTCCTTTTATATCCACAATTTCTGGCAAGTTTCTGTGGCTCTAAGTTTATAAGAAATTATTGTGTTGCTATTTGAATACTAATTTTGAACAATATGGCAGTTATATCCTCCAAAAGATTGGCTAGTTGGGTCATCTTTACCTTCAATCTTTTCTCCGGGCGTTATCCAGTCTTTTCTAAATGAGCTCACACCAAACAATGTCAGGTAACCTATCAATGAATTGGCATTATATGATATACATGCAGCAGTAAAATGATGCATTTTTTCTGTATGAATTTTTTCTGTTTTCTCCTGTATCTTGGCAACTAATTTAAAGTAATAATGAAAACATCCGTAAGCTCTACCTAGAGTTTCACTGCAAAATCTATAATCTCAAGTGATTGAAAGATGGCCTTCCTCGGTCACATAAAGGTTTCCCATCACCATGTATGGCAAATAAATGCACGTGGTGCGGTTCCCTGGTGCCTCTTCAGAAGGTGATGTTTAAACTCTAGTGAAACAGTAGTCAAATTCGTATTTGCTTTGAATTTAAACAATATCCAACTAGTATAGACACTTACTTTCAGCCTGTATTGTCTATTTGTCTTTCATCTTGTAAGCTGACATGATACTTTGATTGATTGTTTTTTGGGTATTCAATCTTAAATGTTTTTTTATGCCTTACTCTTTCTATCTACATCTATCTCTCCTATTGCAAATCACAACTGAAAGCAATTTGAAGACTTTAATGACTTTGCTTTGCGATATTTGTGTAAGCAAATCTCTTAGACTATAGCAAATGAATATAAATGCAAGTATATATCTCAATTCATTGTCGCCTTATACCAGTAATAAAAATTGTAAGAACCAAGTATCGATTTCCATAAAAAGTCAATTCAAATGGTGAATTTGAAGAAATTTTATTAAGTGATCAAAATCTACTGATGTAAACAAGATGTAAAGAAAAGGTAAGGGTGTAATGCTTTGTTGAGACATAAACAAACAATGCAGCTTCCGTTACTTCTTAGGCTGCTGCGACACTTGTCAATCTCGAATGTGGGTCGGGTCCCTGGTGCATCTTCAGAGAGTGATGTTTCACCTTTAGTATGAAACAACGATCAAATTCATATTTGCTTTGAACTTAAACAATATCTACCAGCGTAAATTGATTTCATCTTGTAAGCTGACACTCCCAATTATTGTTGGGTATTTAATCTTAGAAGTTTTTTTGATGCCGTGTTATCTCTTTGATTTTTATAACACTCTTATTTACATTTCTCTCTCCTAATTCAAATCACAACTGAAAGAAATTCCACGACTTTTCTGACTTTGGAAATAATTGCTGTTTTTGCCTTTTCCCTTCTGTGCTCTTCTAAGACATATAATACAATAATACATAATGAGAAAAAGAAGCATGAGTAAAAACAGTTTGTAGAGCGTGTCAACAGCATCGGTGACCGGAGATTCACTCTGGTGAACTGACTTTCAAACATCCAAATGGTTTTAATAGGAAAAAAGTGGATATCATCTACATAGATACAACATCCACTCTATTTGTTAACTTTTCTGTGGGATAATAAACTAAGAAGCCACCATCCATCTACAAAAAACATAATTAGGGCTACCATCTTACTAAAAGGTACAAAAGTGCTGGCAACCTCATCTTAATATCTTATTATTACAATTTGGCTCATTCCAGCCAGAAAATCACCAGAGCTCTTGAATAAATTACAAATGGCCCCTTAACTTTAGATCTTTTTATTCGCCATTTGGAACTATTATTTTTGGAAGGTCCTTTTGGATATGATGTCCTTTAAACATGTTCTTTTTAAATGTCGGTAATTTGCTTCGTTTTTACAATATGTGGTATGCTTTTAATATTTTCTTTTTCATTACCCGCTTTTGGTAAAGAAAAATATACATACTTCTCTTTCTCATATAGTTCACCTTCATGTTCATGTTCTTATGAACAGATATGAATGAACTGATATATGGTATTGGTCCTGTTTACTCTTATGATTAGTATGAATGAACTGATATTAAACTAAACTAAAATTTGAGAGATAACTGGCAAACAAAAGACGTTTTGAAGCTACAAATGTTTACTACGACTCTTTTTCTAGCATGGTTATCCATTTCTTTTACCAGTATAGCTAAACTGAAGTGAAATAATATATTAGCAAGATAAGTGTTACTGGAGTGATCTGAACTAACAAATATGTTCAATGTTACCGTTTAGAACTTACAATTATGTTAACAAGTATATTTTGCGCCAGACATGGTGGCTGCACCCTATTTGTTTAGATATTAGGCATGGTCCTATTGTGTTGCATAATGACTCGCACTTACCCTTTTACATTTTCATTTTTGACGAGTGACTGTTCACTTTAGAACTTCCAAGGGGACTTAAAAATATAGGCAAGGTTCTTTCTTGTCGGTCTCCAATTTGCATGTGGTAGCTACTGCAATTTTGTCGGTTATAAATTATATGCTTTCTTAATTATGCCTTTCCTCTCCAGAATTTTTTGGGAGTCAACAAACTTTGATGGACATACTGACCTGACTGAGCCGTGGTATGGAACTGCATATTCAGTTGAAAAAATCACTGGTTCCATCATTCAGGTTCGGACCTGTATATGTTTGTGGCATTATTCAACATTTATAACATGAGATTCACCTTGTTAAGCAGAACTACTGAATGCTTAATATTATATGGGTAATTTATAGGAATGGATGGAAAGAGCTCCTGATGAACACCTACATTTGCCCACAGCTAACGTGTTTATACCCACTGATCTGTCAATTAAGAATGTCCAAGAGAAGGTATGACTGGTGTTCTAATTCAAGTCAAGTTGTATCTTCTAATTTTGACTCTCTAGTGGTCTTTGATCTTCGAAACAGGTGAATCTTCCAGTTCTGTTGAGGAAGTCAGCATATTCGAAGTTGTGGTACAAGGCTGATACAACATTTTCCACCCCCAAAGCATATGTTAAGTTAGATTTCTATTGCCCATTTGGTGGCAACTCACCTGAAGCAAACGTTCTTACCGACATTTCAACACGGTTGTTGATGGATTATTTGAATGAATATGGTTAGTCATAAAACTTGCCTAATTCAAGATTTTTCATTTTATTTTTCTTGATGGATCAGGTTTACTACATCTCTTTTATTCCCTCCATCCCAAAATAAGTGTCCACAATGATAAAGGCATGCAGTGTTAGAAATGTGTAATTATTACCCTTTTTAATTAACACTCACAATTTTACTCTTAATGACACAGGGAGTGATGAATTTTTTAATCTCATAATCAAGGGTAGAATTGGAAAGTAGGCACTTACATTTGAAAGTGGACTCTTAGTTTGGACAAACTAAAATAGAAACCTGGCCACTTACTTTGGGAGAGAGAGAGTATGATTTTTGTTTGATATCATCTTTAATACACATATTATGAATGTTCTTCTTTTAATACCTCTTATTTATATATCTCTTGTGGTATTGCATATTCCTTTCTTAATACCTCTCCGTACATTTCAGCTTACGATGCTCAGGTTGCTGGTCTTTATTATGCCATTTCTCACACAGATAATGGTTTTCAGGTAAATAATTTATCACTGTTGTGTTAGTATGAGCGGGGATAGGGATATAACAATGATACTAGGGTATCACAAAATTATATCCTGCCTATTTCCATTTATACTTTCAGGATTGTCTATTTTGATTATGAGGTCGAAATCCTAAAACTCCAGACCCTTCACGCAATCAAAAGCCCACTAGAAGCCGTAACTTGTCCTAATTAGTTGTTCATCTGTTTCAAGGAGAAATTCTTGACTTTGTTAGGTCTCAATAACTACTTCCAACATTAGAAACTGATATGGAATTTTGTTAAAATCAGTATTAATTTTTTGTAAGTGGAGGATATATTTTGCTTTAAACCGCTGCAATGTGTAGTGTATGTAATAAAGCTAAAATCATTAGAAAGATATAATCATTTGACATCCAAGTTTTCTTCAAATTTCTAAAAATCCTTGTCAAGTTCAAACTTCAAATCTTGCCATTTTACCTTGAGACTAAAAGTGAGTCTATTTGGGAACATACATGACATTTAGAAAGATGTAAAAGATATTGGGTACCGAACATATACATTAAGAAATGTGTTGCTTCCTGTTTAATTGGTTTTTTCTAATTTTAAAATATATTAACATATTAACTCTTGTTGCTTACTGTACTTTTTAATTTATTGTTTTTTCATAACACTTCAGGTGACTTTGACCGGATATAGTCACAAATTGAAGATCTTACTTGACACAGTAATTGAGAAAATTACAACTTTTGAAGTAAAACCTGACAGGTTCTATGTGATCAAGGTACCAATGACTTCAGTTATTTATGTTGGTGACACCGTGACAGTCCACTGTATTTTATAGAGATTTTCAGCTTTGTACTTGTCGTCATTTGTATGTATAATTTTTTCTTCTTTTTGTAGGAATTGCTCATAAAGCAATATGAAAATTTCAAGTTTCAACAACCATATCAGCAGGCTATGTATTATTGCTCACTACTTCTAAGAGATCAGTCATGGCCTTGGAGTGATGAGCTTGAAGTTCTTACTGTTGTTGAACCTGACGTTCTTTCAAGATTTTATCCTCAAATTTTGTCAAGGACCTTCATAGAGTGCTATGCAGCAGGTTGTTATCATCCTATACTTTTTCTACTGCGGTTATGATTTTTATTTCTTTATTTTATTATAACATTACCATTTTTCCTTATTTGAATGCCAGGGAATATTGAATCAAATGAAGCCGAATTAATGATTCAACATGTTGAAAATGCATTTTTTAAGGGTACCAAGCCTATATCTCAACCTCTATTCCCATCACAGCATCTGGCAAATAGAATTGTCAAGCTCGACACGGGCATCAACTATTGCTATACCAAAGCGGGTCTAAATCCAAGTGATGAAAATTCTGCTCTTCTTCACTATGTTCAGGTAAGTATCAATGGAACATTTCCCTGTAATTTGCCAGCCTTTTCCCTAGATCTACAAAGTTGACTACAAGGTTTTTATGCCTAAATTTCACCATACTTTTTGTTTGGCATATGAGATTTAGTATGGTTGGGAAATTGGGCCAACAGTTGGAGAGGGAATAAAAAAGATATCAGTAATTAAGATTAAAAAATAATCGGTTTCAAGATATTCTCATCAGTAGGGTAACTTATTTAAGACCTAACCTAACAGATAGTCTTTACCAACCGCTAAAAACCCAAACCAAACTGGCCCACTAAATCCCAGTCTTGGGTGAAGTTGTACTAAGTAAGACCTGTCCTCTACCCTAAGGAGTAGAGCGGCTTGTGCAAGAGTCTTTACCGATTGCCATGGGATCTAATCAATAACTAAATATTCTTTAAACTAAAAGGAAACTTTAGGTATATTAATATGGTATTTCACTTCCAAACTGGCATAAGAATGACATGATGGGTGCAACATCTAATTCTCCTTTGAACTTTTTAGTACTCAATAATTGGACTACTATTCACTGGTGTACATGTATATATATAAATGCAGGTACATCAGGATGATTTTAAGTTGAATATTAAACTTCAGCTTGTTGCTCTTATCGCTAAACAACCAGCATTCCACCAACTTAGATCAGTTGAGCAACTTGGTTACATCACCGTGCTTATGCAGAGGTATATATTATGAAGCTAAAACTTCTTCAATGGATGGTGCTATTTTTATATTTGATCCCAACTAATTTTGTATTTAACGAATAACAATACCTATGAATTCAATAAATAATGTAGGAACGACTCTGGCATCCGTGGAGTGCAGTTCATCATACAATCTACAGTAAAGGTGGGGGTACTTTATTCTGTTCTATTTGTATAGTGTATGGTGTATGACTTAACTGATTCTGTCTCATGGATTTGACAGGGACCTAAACATATCGAGTCAAGGGTTCAGGCATTTCTCAAGATGTTTGAGACTAAACTTTATGAAATGCCAGATGACGAGTTCAAGGTCAGAAAACTGTTTTTTTTTTCCGTGAATGAAATCCCCCCAATTCATTAGATTTTTCTAGCAATAAGCCAGCGAGAAGCCAAGTTGGATAGGATTTACCAAAGCCCCAATACTAGTTATCTTATGGCTTGCATTTGCTTTCTTTCCTATAAGAAGGCAGAAGCTTTACCTGATCCTACTCGTTTAGGTGCATGGGTTATGGTATATTTGAAAATTGGTATGCTGATTATTCAACTCACAACTTAACAAATTAAGAACTTCTGAATGATATATTATCATAAATAATCTAGTTTTGAACTCAGCTGCTTGAGCTTCGTTTTACGTCATAAATCATCCATTAATTCTTTAGCTGTTTCTTTCATATAAGACCAATATTGATTAACTTCATTACTGTAATAATTTGAAATCTTGATATGTAAAGATGAATTCCGTTACTGATATATATATTTCTCAATCTTATGATGGTGCAGAGCAATGTTAATGCACTTATTGAGATGAAGCTTGAGAAGCACAAGAACTTAAGAGAAGAATCTGGATACTTTTGGCGAGAAATCCAGGATGGCACCCTCAAATTTGATAGGAAAGAATACGAGGTATGAAACCTTTTAATCTCTAAAATTGTTTGCAAGTGCTTATCGGGTCCTGCACCAGGTTTCTCACCTTTCCAAGGGTTGAAGAAACAAGTTTTCAAGCAAAAAATTCATCTTGCATTTTTGCAAGGTGGCAGCTACCATGACTTGAAGTCTTAGCATTCAGACCAAACTACAATGTGATTGATTATGTGAAACACAGTGATCCAAAACTAGTGATCTTAACTGTTCCCATGAAACAGGTTGCTGCATTGAAGCAGCTGACGAAGGCAGAACTGATCCAATTTTTCGATGAACATATAAAAGTAGGCGCTCCACAAAAGAAGGCGTTAAGTGTGCAAGTATATGCGACCTCACATTCCACAGAGGAGACGGTAGACAACGATGACCGCAACATGGTTAATATTGAAGATGTTTTTGGTTTCAGGAGATCAAGACCTCTTTACGGATCGTTTAAAGGAGGTATTGGTCATATGAAGCTGTGAGTGAGGTATTTATTTGTTCTCAGATCTTCTCATGTAATATGCACAAAAAATTAATTAAGGATTTTTTTTATTATCTAAATTTCCTCGTAAATTTATGTCTTCTTGGTGTGGAGTGAAATAATTTTATAATCATTGTATTCAACTACAGAAGCAGAAACAAACAAACATGGTTGTTGGAAAGAACATCAAAGTATTCTTTGTTTACTTTAATTTATGGGTTTTCCAAGTATGGGTTGGGTTCTGGTGAGAAGCGGTTATCAACCGTTGGATGAGAAAGGGACGAACATTAGGATGAGATGTATCGAGATAAGATGTACCGAGATGCACACTGGACCAATTCCCTTTAAGCCGCAATTCATGGAGGGTATTTGATTAGAAGTGATCAACGGTTGGTTTAAAGGTGCTTCTCACAAAAAATTGGCACATCTCACATGATTCCATGCCTTTCAAGTATTATAATTCCTCAAGTTGTAGGAATTATTCGTAATAAGATATTGTCTACAATTGAAAAGGTCAGTTTTCATTTATCTGCGATATCGACATAGGTAGCAATCCTTTTATCATTACTTCTCACGGGAACATGATCCGGTGGATGATGGATGATATTCACCGGTCCAAAAGTACTCCTCAAGTAAAAGCTTCTCGACCAAATTTAAAAATAAGATTTGAGAGTCGTTTATATGTATTAAAATATACACAACTCAATTTAATAATTTTTGGGGTGATTATGAAATCTATTCAAGTAGGATTTGAACCTATAATCAATTAGACCTACTATGATTGGTAGTATCAGAATCATTTGGTGCAAATTGATTAAGTGGCAAAAATGTTTAGTTTTTCTAAATAAACGTGAATAGCACAGACAATAAAAAAAAAGGAGGA
This sequence comes from Saussurea involucrata, assembly GCA_033807775.1. NCBI lineage: Eukaryota > Viridiplantae > Streptophyta > Magnoliopsida > Asterales > Asteraceae > Saussurea > Saussurea involucrata. The sequence continues at coordinate 16,220 of JAWVWS010000957.1, forward strand.
TGTAGAGGCAAGCATTTTACCTTTTTCAAGCAAAAGTCAGATGTGAACAACGATAAAGAGTTGAGAGCGATTAAGATGCGAAATGAAGGGGAAAGGGTGGAAATTTGGGAATCTGAATCCAACGAACATGTCTTGGGCTATAGAACGAATCAGATGGGTTTTGCCATTCAAAGGCTTTGAATAATGTTGCCAACCAAGAATGCACTAATCAGACATACCTCTTAATGACATCATTAATAGGTAAACAAACACACCCTAAGAGTAAAAATAGGGATAAGCATACATATGATACCATACACCTATGTCTGAGTAGGACATATGTCTCGATTACTATTAACCAGGCAGGTTGCTTAGTGATGAAATTGATTAGTACAAAATACATTGGAAAGTTAAGATGCAACCAATTTATTTCGTTGACTATGAAGTATATATATATATATATATATATTGATAAGGGACTTGTTTTTCAAGATATTAATATATGAGTGTAAATATTTTTTTTAGAACAGCAGCGAAATTTTATTCAAAAACTAGCAAGACGTTAGAAGAAAAAAATTACATACAGAAAATAGCAAAGAGAGGATTATGAAGCCAACCCACCCAATTAATTTTAAACTTGATATTCCTACTAGAAACCCAAAAATACGCCTGACTAATAATCCTGTCAAAGATATCCGCCTTCTTTAGCTTGGTCTCGCCAAAAATGGTCACATTCCGGAACGACCACATGTTCCAAAACATAGTGAGAATAACTGCCTCAAAGCACATTTTCTCCCCACTCTTCAACCGCAAATTAGAAAACCACGTAATCCAAGCCACATAGAAACTAAACACCGGGATATCCAAATCCCACCATCTACCAACCTGTCTCCAAATCTCCGTCGCCAAAGAGCACGAAAAAGACAAATAAGGTTTAATATTGATTTTGTTTGTTAAAGGTTAGTTGTATAGTGAACATGATTTTAGAGTGAATGATGTTGTCTGTGTGGGAGCATCTAGTGAAATAAGGTGCACGATGAATATGATAAAAATGACATTACATATTATGTGTAATTAGTGATAATACCACAAAAGCCAAGTTTATAAAGAGAGAAATTATACAAACAAAACAAATTATTTTCACTAGTGGCAGTGCTTAGATATCGAAAAGATTTTCTTAAATATCGATAGATGTATGTAGCAGTAACACCCCTAAAATAGAAAAAAAAAATTGAACATACAAAAACCTGGAGTTTACCATAAACAATGAGAGTATTTCCCAGGGGACAACACCAAATAATTACAACATAGAGAAAGGCTAATAGAAAACAACATCCTAATCTAAATCCTTCTAGAATTAGATGACACTTCGGTGTCGCTACATCCATCAAAAGACTCTATGTGTATATATCCTCTTCACAATCGCTCCAAATATGCTACCCGACTAGTGAGTCCAAACAGTCTATAAATAGGATTAATAACCATCAAAACCAGAATAATAGAATCCAAAAGTTCTATTTTCAAGACTTACGAAGTTAAAAATACATCTTGCGATGACAATGAAGATCCGATTTCCATGGATAATGGAGAAACACAAAAGTAGGCCACATATCCATATTATAGAGCCCCACTACGGATCAATGGTCATCGAGTTCAACCAACCATGATGTATACTTGAGATTCCTGATGACCCTAGATATACTAATTTACTAGAAATTACACCATATGGTCAATGGTCGGTATCCGGCTTCATGAGTCCGTACTATAATGCCCTCGATGACCCAATACCTCTACACCGACACCTATGCATAATGATCCATTGCATTACAGTCTAATACACATTCAAAATGAGATAGTTCGTTGGGTTTTTTTGAACTTTTCCCTATAATGAAACATATAGTTTTTAGACAATATATGATGTACTCATCAAATCGTTTATCCCAAGATTGACCCAAAAGTCAAAATTAGCCAATTTTCTTTTCCAAAACCATGTTTCAAAAAATCATATTCTTTCAAAGAGTTTACGTAATAAAAATGACATTTTCCCAGCATTGGTACTTTCCTTTTCAATAACCTAGCCATTTTTATACAATCCTCTTAAATGGCATCAACCAAACGTTAGCTCAGATTTATGAGGTTCAATCGTGAATATAACTTCTAAAAGTAAAGAAGTCTACATTTACAATAGTTGTAGTAAAATCAGACATTTAGTTTGTCAAAAAAACGAAAAACTCTCAAATCTCCTAAAATACCGTACCCAGAATAGTTAAAAATCAACAAATGTTTGAAATGTTTCAAAATAGATGTTTAGGAGATTAAGTTATAAAATTTTGACATGTACAAGAGTTGAGAAAATGGTAGAATGAACTTACAATGCTAGATTTTAGAGAAAACCTAGAAAATAATCAACGAAACTCTAAATCTTGGAGGAGAAACTTGGAACTTGATCCACGATGAAACTTTGACTTGAATGCTCACCAAACTCATAATAATCAGTCTAAAATGCTCTCTTAATGAAGGAAGAGAAAGAGGGAAGTAGGAGAAATGATTTTGGGATGAGAAAGTATGAAAACCTAGGCCAAAATCCCGATTTAAAGCACTGAAGGTATTCCGACGACTTTGGCAGCGACTTTAGCTGCGCCAAAAGTCGCCCGCATCACGTGCACCTTGCACAAATAATGGGTAACGTGACTTCTTATGCAACGTTAGTCGCATGGAAACCAATGTAAGCTACTATTTTTCCCCAAACTCCAATTATCTTGAGATTCAAGCATCATAAATCATCCATAGTATTAACTACTAGAGGAGCTAAATTTACAACAATTATAAATCCGAAATACACAGAAGAAACCCGAATTCATAACATAAAAAAGTTATAGGGTGTTACAATCCTCTTAACCTTAGGATTGATTTCTTACTCGAAATCTCACATTACACGAACAAATAAGGATAATGTCTCTTCATGTCCTCATCGACCTCCCATGTCAAATTGGCACCACGATGATGCTTCTATTTCAATTTGACCATCATGACCTCTTTGTGATGGAGTTTCTTTAACTTATTCTCGAGTACGACATCAGGTTCTTCAACACAATAATTACCATCATCCACCCGAATCTCCGAAAGAGGAACAACTCTTTCGTTTTCAGCCAAACACTTCCACAAATAACACATATGGAAAGTATTATGGATTCAATTTATTTCGGATTGTAGCTCCAACTTATAGGCTTGGATCATGACTCTGATCAACACAATAAATGGTCCAAGGAAACGAGAAATTAGCTTCCCAAGTTTCCCAAACCGTATGATGCCCTTCCAAGGAGACATTGTCAACATCACACGCTCTTTTACCTAGAACTCCATAAATTGTCTTTTCTTGTCGGCATAACTCTTTTGTTGGTTTTGATCCGCTTTTAAGCGTTCTCGGATGCCTTTAACTTTGTCCGTCGTTTCTTGAACCATTTTAAGGTCGGGAAACTATTTATCCCCCGCCACCAACCAAACACTAGATTTATGTACTTTTGACCGTACAAGGCTTCAAAAGGTGCCATACCAATACTCGAGTGGTAACTTCTGTTATAGGCGAATTCCACGAGTGGTACATGAGAATCCTAATTTCCACCAAAATCAATGACATAAGACTATACCATTATCTTTGAGAGTTTGAATAGTCCTCCCACTTTGACCATCGCTTTGCAGATGATAAGCGGTACTCAACTTCACTCTTATACCTAATTCGTTCTACAAACCATCCCAAAAATTTGAAGGGAACCGACTATTCCGATCCAAGACAATCACCAAAGGAACTTCATGCCTTGAGGTGAAGTAAGTAAGAAGGAAAAATACCGAATGAGATTTTCTTCAATTAAACATTTACGTAATTACCAATTTAACCTATTGTTTTTTTAATTGTAAACGTTATTTAATTAGGCTTTTTGGATTGGTTCCTAGGTTCATAAATTTTTTAGTTCCTATTTGAACCTCCCTATATATATAGGATTCAATCATGTGAGGACCAAAAAAGGTTGAGTTCCATAAGGACCAATCTCAACCATCCAAGATTTTGATCAAAGGCCTCTCACATCTAATTTGAAAGTGGAAGGCATCTTAGCGTTATTAAATTCAACAAATAAGTTCGTTGGCTCACCCTAACTTCATCATCCCATACTTCATCGTCCTTCTCACTTCTTTTTCCACTATGGTGAAGCTCCTTCCTCCTCCCCCGTTTTTATCGGCGACCCCATTTGCCGATCTCCGGTCTCCTCTCATCCCTCTCGACTCTCGACTCTGGTGAACTCCTCTCATCCATCTCTACTCCGCTGAAACTCCTCTCATGTCTCTTGAAGATCAACAGATTCAAGGTTTATGGTTTGGTTTATACAACTCAACAAATTCGATGACTCTAATTCTGACATCGACGGGATCTTTGCAGCATTTGTGTGAGTTTCATCACCCTACAGTATGATGTTATTTAAGATACATGCTGGAAGGCTCTCTGATGGTCACCTTCTCCTTGACTTCCCTAGTGTTGCTGAATATTTTATCCTATTTTGAATACTAACATTTACGTGCAAAAACCCCAAAAGTTAAACCTTACTAGTTGTTGAAGATGAATACATTGGGCTACCATACATGAGTGCATATCTGGATACAATTAATCAACACAGACTATTGTCATGGCACTAATTTTGCAACAGGAGGAACAACGATTCGTAGGCAGATCGAAACCATAGTAATTTAAGTTTTGGTTTATGTGTTCAGTATGTTATCTGATTTTAAGGTCGAAAACGCCACTGTAATTAAAAAGTTTATAATATCGATTGAGATTGATTTAGGGTTATTTTTTGTTTCTAGATCCAAATCCAGATCGTTAACGAATCGAAAGAGCAACAATAATAGGAACTCGGTGACATAGAATAATACCCACTCGAAGAAGTTGTGCCATGGCAGAGAGCAGATTAGGAAAACATCTTCTTCGATTGTGATTGATTTGAGGTTTTTTGATTCCAAAGTTGTATTTGATTTCATATGATGAAATAACATATAGACGAATATGTTTGGTTTCATGAGGTGAAATAACATATAGACGACAATCATGTTTGATTTCATAGGGTGAAATAAATTATAGATGAAAATTGTGTTTGATTTCATGTGGTGAAATAACATATATAACATTATGTTCGGATTTCACAGGATGAAATAGACATATTTATGAAAATTGTGTTTTATTTCATGAGGTGAATTAACATGGTTAGAGCATCTCCAAGAGCTATGCTATATTTTACTAAAATAAGGTATCAAAAGTCAAAATCTCTAAAAAAAATTGCTTCCAACTCCAACAACTATTCTATTTTATAGATTGTAGTATTAACTAGAATATTAAAATAATTAATAAAATATTATTTCTCTTTCCTTAACCTTTTAATTCAATGTCTCTTATTGGTGGAAAGAATAAAATATTATTTCTATTTTCTATTTTCTCTAATTTTAGCATACAAGAAAATTTCTCTAAATTTGGAGATTTTTACCTTCTTTCTCACTTTCTCTCTATTTTAGCATACAAGATAGCATAGCTGTTGGAGCAAAAAAACTGTTAAAATATCTCTTTTTTCTATTTTAGCATAGTTGTTGGAGATGCTCTTAGTATGTGTTTCATCTGGTGAATCTCTTTTACCAAAATGATGATTATGCATTTTTTTTAATTAAAAACAACTTTAAATAAAAACCGTCAGATCAAAACCAAATTAGGGCTTAGATCAATGCTCACGGTTCTCAACCTTTTTGTGGTTCTCATTTGATTATCGTCATATACATATATAGATGAATGATCGTGTGAGAAAAAGAGTTAAGGTGAAAAGTGTAAGAAAATATATGGACACTTAATCACTTTTAATCTCACCCCACCCATGAATTGCATTTCTCATGGGAGTTGATCTCGTGCATCTCATTAGCGTTGATCTTCAATTATGATTGATCCAATGATCCAAATCCCTTCTTACTCCTCTCACCATAACTACACTTCTCTCCAGAACCCAAACCTATATATAGGGGTGGGTTCATACGAGAACGCTAACTATTTAAGAAAAGAAGAAAATGACCGTTAATCTACAAAATCATTCATGATTCACGTAAAAATCATATATGATTCACGTTACGTTGTCTCGCGACCAAAGTCATTCGCGTCGTTTTTTTTAAAATAAAATCACATGTGATTTTGCACATGATTTGATATTTCATTGTTTTCTTAAATAGTTAGCATTCTCGTTTGAATCTTCCTCTCTCTCTCTCTCTCTATATATATATATATATATAATGTATATAGATATAGGTTCAAATGAGAAGTTCTAAATATATGAGAAGTAGATAAGTAATCTTAGCCTTTCATCGGTCAAAATCAGACTTGACTGGTCAAAATTGCGACTATGCCAAAAATAGAGGGGTAGTTTAGTAAGTTTTACAAATAGGCGGCAAACGGGTTCATATGTGAACCTACGTGATTCACATATGAACTATATGTGTAATTGACATACGAACTCTATTTTAACTAATTCACATATGAACTCTATTTTAACCGATTCACATGTGAACTCTATTTTAACTGATTCACATATAAACCCTTGTAATTCACATATGAACCCTTGTGATTCATGTATGAACTAATTAACTGATTTACATATGAACCTGTAGGTTCATATGTGAATCAGTTAAATAGTTCACATGTGAACTAATCAATAAGTTCACATATGACACATATAGTTCACATGTGAATCACACGGGTTCATATATGAACTTGTTTGTTGTCTATTTGTAAAAGTTACGAAACTATCCACTATCTTCTGCAGACAATGCGAGGAATTATCCGGTGCTTCACAGTCAAAGCCGCAAATGTTGACGAGATTAAGGGCTATGATTATTTATCTACTTCTGTGAGTCCCATGACCTTCAACAATCCAAGATCTAGTAACAAGATGAGGAAAGAGAGAACAATTTATTATAGAAAAGTAAACTAATCTAGAGAGAACAATATGAGATTAATAGCTACATCTTGTATTATGAAAGTGTTAGTTAGAAACTACATAACAAGTTCTATTTATACTCCCCCTCACTTGTTACAACAACTAAGCCCAAGCCCATTTACACAATTAAGCCCATTAGGTCCAAGGCCTTTGCTTTACAAAACTTTCTAACATATAATGTTCTAACATTCTCCCCCTAAAGTTTTGGAAAGCAAAATCATCTTGAAGTTTTTAACTCCTCTCCCCCTTGATTTTCTTGAAAAACTTTAGCGGTGCATTCTTCAAATGTAGGCTTGGCTCCCCCTTGAAAGTTGCTCTTTGAGAAACCAAGTCTAAATCTGATCACTCTTGATCTGAATTCTGAATACATAAGATCATAATTCTGAATGCACTTAGTTAGAACTTTGAATTCTGAATGCACTTAGTCAGAATTTTAAAATCAAGGACTTAGAACTTTGAATGCACTTAGTCAGAACATAGAATTCTGAATGCATTTAGTCAGAGTTCTGAATCAACTCTAAAAATAATTCAGATCAGTCATGATCAATTATAGCGGCTTAAGAGTTTGGTCTGAATTTGCTCGAAGGAGGAATAGTAAAAAGCACGCGCTACTCGGTAGGGATGAGACGACCCAAGCAAATAACATTGTTCAGCAACTGTAGAGAAATGCGCATCTTCAAAATACTTCAAACCACTGAATGAAGAAAATACAGAACTTCAATCTTCAAGAAATAGCTGGATGATTATAAGCACTCAAAAGTCTGAATCACAACCAAAGCACCAGAACAATGATTGCAAGCACTCACAATTCTGATTGATCAGGTCAGAAGAATGATTAAGAGCACTCAAAGGTCTAGCATCGTCAACAAAACTTCAAAATAATGATTGCAAATACTCAAGCGTCTCTTCCAATCCAATCAAAGACTGAATTCCAACACTCACCTTCTCATTTAAATATCTCTCTATGTATATATAATGAGAACTAGCAATGTACCCGTGCAACGCACCGGGGTGACAAATTTTTTCTTGTAAATCAAGTTTGAAAATCTTCTTTAAACAATTCTTCATTGGTGTCTTGAGACTTCTCATGCTCCATTTCTCTTCTTCACAAGCCTCACATACATTAATCACATCAAGTTTAATAATTCATTTTACAGATGGAAGCTGCAAACATATAGTCAGAAGGCCATATTATATTTGCTTAAAGAAACAACACATACGAAGTGGTAAAAATATCAACTTTTTGAGTTAAAAGTGGAGTATGCAATGTGTTCAAAAGATATGTTGAATATGCAATTTTAAAGATAACTATCATGTAAACGTGATTTGTCGTCAATCAATGCACGCCTCTAGTGTCTATGTGGCAAACCAAGGGTCATCTTAAGTCCTCCACATGAACAAATCACTATAGACTTCCAAGATTGTTAAGTTGGCAACAAAGTGACCAAACTGAATGTGGGGACACAATTCATAAACCAGACGAAGAACCACGAAATCATGGCATAGGACACCGTATAGCTCTATGTAGATCCACCCTTGGGTTCACTTGTTATAAATTATGTGTAATACAACAAAATTGTTTCTTTCATAGAAAATAACTTAACCTTCGTACACAAGTTTGTGTTGTTTGAGGATATTTAAAAAGTTTAGTCCATCAAACTCAAAATAATATGTTCAGGTGATGAGGTTGCCCGTGCAGGTTGGTTACTTGTTGTGAACGTCTTTTGTTTCATGCATTTATATTCATTACCTTCAATATAAAGTTTGTGTAAACATTTGATTAGTT
>JAWVWS010000958.1:0-25000 GCA_033807775.1 Saussurea involucrata
GATCGGGTGGAAGTCCTGCAAAAGCCAACTCAAAAACAACTCTTGAAGCAGGCACCTCTGAACTCGAGGTTAACTTGGAAACATGTGTTGGTACCAAGGATATCCCTGTTGACACTATCACACAAGCAGAGTTCACAAGCTTCTGTGACAGTATCAACAACTCCTTGAATGAGTATAAACTTATCAACGATCAAAAGGAGGAGCTGATCCGCAAGGAGAATGCTTCTCTCCAGGAAAAGGTTCAGACATTAACGACAGAAGTAGCCGCTCTGAAGACGCTCTTAGAAGAAAATCATACGGCTCAGATGAACAGAACCCTGCCAACCCCTTCTCTATCAGACTCCAACATCAGAACCTTGACAGAGCTGATCAACAACTCTGTTAAGACCGCCATCACAGAAGCCACGACTTCTTCTGCCGCACCTATCCAGCTCTCTGGCCCCAGACCCAATGACTTACCAATGACTGTCGATCAGATGGGTGAGTTCAGCAGAAAAGTTCTAAGCAAAATGATGTCAATCTCCTCAAAATTCGTGATGAAGGCTTAAACAACAGAACAGCATGTGCAAGCCTCACTCGATACACACAAGGTCAACTTCAAATCTCAAGTGGAAGAAATCAGAGGTGCAGTAACAGAGGTAGAAGAGGTAATGCGAAAAGCAGCTTCAAACTTCACTGATATTATCTTCCAGACCTCTACATCAAAACGACATGCTGAAGAAGCACCTACAGAAGAACCTTCGAGCAAAAGGCATAAGGCTAACCCAAAGTTTATTGTTCCGCCCTCACCAAAAGCTCAAATTGAATCCTCTGACGATGATGACTTTGAGGATGCTACAGAAGATCAGTCAGACAATCAGATGGGTGAGTCCTCAGAACAACAAAAGGGGGAGAAGAAGGAGAAAGAGGAGAAAGAGAATGATAAAGAGAAAGAGAAGGAAAAAGAGAATGAAAAGGAACCTGCAACAGAGGATGAGGGATCTGCTAAGGGAAAAGGAAAGGTAGCTGAGGCAACTATAGTAGGAGACCAAGGGAATACTTCTGAAGACTTACCAGAGGTGACTATGGTGGTTTTTGATTACATGTTCAAAGACAGAATCATCAAGCCAACAGAATCCTCTCAACAACCACCTGAGGTCATCATCCTGGACACCCCTCCTACTTCACCTAGAACAGAACCAGAGAGAACCAACCCGTTCTCTGCTGAAGAAACACTAAACCAAGCTCAACCTCAAGAATCTGCCCACATTGACATACTCATGGCAGAAACTCATGAAGACCCAAATCCCAATTCAACAGAACAGAACCCCGAATCCTCAACTCAACATTCTGGCAAACCTCCACTAGAAGAAATCTTTGCCTATCTTTATGGTGATCATGACACCATCCCCACAAATGTTGTGCCCATCAACCCACACTTGAGTCCCTGCAGGATAAATACGATCTCTGACGTTAGACGGAAGTTCATCGAAACCAAGTCAGGAATGAACAGAAATATAAACTCAGACTTTGGAATCCGCAGAATCGTAGACATCAAGCAGAAGACCTTTCGGCACAACATAGTACAAATGAGCTATCATGAGTTCATAGTTGAATCAAATGACAACAGGGTTGAGCACTTCAATGATAACGACCTGGTACTTCTGAACCCTTATGATCTGATTCAACTCCATGCCTACTGTTACAACTTTAGTGACAGATACAAAGAGGCAAGAACAACACTTCCTGAGGTACGCTTCGCTATGCAAGAGCACATAAATCTAAGAATTCAGATTGACTTTCAGCTAGGCATAGAGTTCGAAGTAGAAGAACTAGCGACTGCTCCACCAAATGAGAGCCTTCAAGGCTATGAGCACTACAGAACTGGAACCGTAGTTGGAGATCCACCAGTGTTCATCTGCCGACAAAGAAAAATCAAGAAGGCCCTCAGAGCTTCTGAAATCCACAAATACTCAACAGAGTCGCTGGAATACCTCAGAGATATAATTCAAAATCTCCCAAGAGAAAAATGTCCGGAAGAGCAACAGAGAAACTTCATCACCCAGATCTATCTTATGATCAACTTCCGAGAACTCATCAGAAGATTTGACAGAATCTTAAGGGGAGATAATTTTGCTTAAACTTGTACTTATTTCTTTTCTTTTTTGCATTGTAATATCTTGAAGGAATAGTACAAAGGCTAACAGAGGGAAAAGTTCTCTGTTCTTTTGTTTATATCTCTGCTACCTTGTATTTTCTTATTTTCAATACTTAGGGGGAGATTGTTAGTCCCAAAGCATCTGATGTAAAAGTATTGAAAATAGTTCAAGTCAGAAGACCAATAGAGATCAGACAGAAGACTTGGAAGAAGTTCATCAAGAAGACCAACAGAGCTCAACAGAGCTCTGTCGGATCCAACAGAGCTCATCAGAGCTCTGTCGAAGAATTCCAGCAAGAGAACAAGTATTCCAACAAAAGATCAACAGAGCCCTTGCAACAGAGCTTTGTGGAGAAAAAGACCTCTGTCAGTCTAAGTCTCACATGAAATGAAGTGTCAGACACGTGTCCACAATTTCCACGTATGCCCTAAAGATTGGAGACACACTTTCCACGTGTCATTCAGGGGTACGACAATACACTGTCTACACTTTATCAGGTCTATAAATAGCGAGGTAGTGGAACAACAATTGTAAGCTTTTGGAAGAATAGTTTTCCACATTTGAAAAAGCACGCACTGCAGTATTTCCATAGCACTACTTCGTACGATACTGTCCTGTGAGATTTCCGAACACTCTCTTGAACATATTCTTGGAGTGATTCATTTTATCAATATACGAGCAGTGCTCTTTGTTTTGATTTCATTATCATTTTACTGTTCTATATTTTGATCTTCACAGTTCAGTTATTGTTTACACAATCACTCACTTTAATGGCTTTGCTTAAAATGCTTCCGCTGTCTATTTATTTACCATTATCGTGATACAACGTGAATCTGGGAACCTACATGATCGTCAGGGATAAGGGCATTATCGACCGCCTCATCGATGAACTCTTCAGGGTGTTCATCGTCGTGTAGTTGTTGTTGGTCAGCCATTTGAGTACCTGATAGACAGAGTGTTAGAAAACGATTAAGAGAAATGCAGTGGTACGTACCTTGGCGATGACCGGCTCAATCTCAGAAAATGGAAAATTTTGGCAGTGAGAAAGAGTATCTGGATTGAAAAATAGGACATAGTGTCCGGGAACAAGGAGTATCTGGTAAAGTGGGGTGTCCGGATACAATGGTCCCCGGATAACAAGGGTTACCGGATGCATATGTATCCAGATACAACCACTTACCGGATGGTGAAAGTTACCGGACAAATAGGGTGTCCGAATACAAAGTTTTCCGGATACGAAGGTTTTCGGATACAACATTGATTTATCAAAGGTTTCCGGATAACATAAGTTACCGGGCAAAATGGTTATCGGATAGTCGAGTACTTACCAGACAAATGTGGTATCCGGATAGGATGAACTACCCGGATAAAATAGATCTACCCGGATACTTAAGGCTAACCGGACACTTGAAAGTATCCGGATAGTTTGAAACTATCCGGACGACATCCGGGATGGATCAAATCGCACAAACAACCACATAGATGATGGATTGAAGTGATTAAAAGGATCTAGTGAGTTTTAAAGCAACATACGACAAGTTTTATCGAGAAATGAACCGAAAATTGCCGGAAGACGAACCGATAGAGGCGTCGACCGATCGAACTCTAAAATCGACCGATTAAATGATCGATTGGAGGCGTGTGCGTGTGCGATAAGGATCAAAATACGCTAGAGAGATAGATGTGAGGAACGTACCTTGATTGGAGTCGAAATCGATAGCTAATCGAATCAATGGGAGTACTCCGAGGGTTTTGGAGGACTGAGAGGGTTTTTAAGATGAAGTATCCGGGAAAAAAATGAAAAAGAAAGAGTCCGAATTATTTATAGTGGTCCAAATGTCCGGATAGGTGTCCGGATTCCACGTCCGGAAACCACCCGGTCCGGATCCTTTGTCCGGATAGGTGAGTTTCCGGGTGAGGTGTCCGGATACCTCATCCGGGAACTTTTGGTGAGTTTCAAAAGTTGTCCTTTGCAGATTACATTTCTTCCTAAAAACATGTACTAAAATTAAAATCGCTCCCCCTCCAGATGTGCACGCACATAAAAAAATTCGCTCCCCCTTGGATTTGCATAAGATGTGCAAATGACAAGACGGTGACACACACAAAAAGCTTTGACATTAAGAAAAAATGTGTGACGCTCCCCCTTAAAATGTGAACGGACTTACTTGGCGCATTCTTTTGATTGTGCTTCCCCTGAACACATGAGCAAACTCGTAAAATGTACGTGCGGTACGCAAAGACGTAAAAGACAAAAAAATGGAAAATAAAGGAAATCACAGACATATTAAAAGCAAACAAACGAAATCTAACGAATTAATACAGATGTTTAATTAGACATGTGCGCGATACAATTAGAATACAGAAACGAGGAATTATGTACTTGATCATCCAGAGATTAGACACCGGATGTTTAAGAGACAATTCCACGTTATTGTATGGAAATTGTACCGGGCTCATACGCATGTTAAACCTTCAGGTTAAGCATACCAAGCTTGGACACCAGATAATTAAAGTGTTTTTTGTCCAAGGGTTTTGTAAAGAGGTCTGCTATCTGGTGTTCTGTATTAACAAAATAGAGTTCGATTGTACCTCTTTCGACGTGATCCTTAATGAAATGATACCAAACATCTATATGCTTTGTCTTAGTGTGTTGAACCGGGTTGCTTGATATCGCGATTGCGCTCTTCGAGTCACAGTAGATAGGCACCTTTGAGTATGAGAATCCATAGTCCTTGAGCTGGGTGCGCATCTAGATTACCTGAGAGCAGCAGCTCGCGGCAGCCACGTACTCCGCCTCAACAGTAGATGTGGAGACGCATTGCTGCTTCTTGGATGCCCAGCTGACGAGACTGTCGCCTAGGAACTGCACATGACCCGATGTGCTCTTCCGGTCCAGCATGCTACCCGCGTGGTCAGTGTCCGAATATGCCGTAAGTTCAAAACCAGTCTCTTTCGGGTACCATAAGCCAAGATCAACAGTACGTTTCAAATATCTAAATATGCACTTAATGGCAATTAAGTGACATTCCTTCGGTTTTGATTGAAAATGAGCACACAAAAATGTCAAAAACATGATATCCGGCCTACTTGCCGTCAAGTACATTAAAGAACCAATCATTCCTCATAGGTATTGGTGTCCACATCTTTTCCTTTAGGATTGGTGTGTAACCGCGTACCCGGAGACATTGCAGTCTCCATGGGCGCAAACTGTTCCATCTGTTATTTCCAAAGAATATCCCGGATGTACTTAGCCTGGTTAATGAATATCCCGGTCGACAGTTGCTTAACTTGAAGACCGAGGAAAAAGTTCATTTTGCCCATCATACTCAATTGAAAATGTCTCCTCATGAGAACTGGAAAATTCTTACAACACTGAGGGTTTGTTGAGCCAAATATAATATCATCAACATAAACTTGGACAAGAATTACGTGACCTTCTTCATTCTTAATAAACAAAGTGGTGTCGATTTTACCTTTTGAAAAACCATATTTGACTAAGAATGTTGACAGAGCATCATACCAAGCACGTGTAGCTTGCTTGAGCCATAGAGAGCCTTATCGAGGATGTATACATGGTTGGGCTTGGAGTCATCCATGAACCCGTCCGATTGCGATACATAGACTTCTTCTTTGAGTACGCCATTGAGGAATGCGGTCTTTACGTCCATCTGGAAGACCGTGAAGTTCTTGTGAGCGGCGTAGGCAAGGAATATTCGTATGGCTTCAATTCGTGCTACCAGAGCGTATGTCTCGTCATAGTTGATGCTCTCTTGTTGGCGGTATCCTTTTGCCACTAGACGTGCCTTGTTACGTACGATGATGCCATCTTCGTCCTTCTTGTTTTTGAACACTCACTTAGTCTCAATGACCGTCTTGTTTGATGGCCGGGGAACAAGTCTCAAGACCCGGAGGCTATCGAACTGATTAAGCTCCTCTTGCATGACGATCACCCAGTCTGGGTCACTGAGTGCTTCGGAGACGGTAATGGGCTCGACTCGACTGAGGAAGCCGGAGAAGAGACAGAAATTGGCGGAGGAACCTCGAGTCTGAACTGGAGTGGAAGGATCTCCGATAATCTGATGTAGAGGGTGTGCTCGTGTCCATTTGGTGGTGTGTGGAAGTGGTTGACCAGTTGCGTGTGAAGTGTCCAGAACCACATATGTGCCGAGGGGAAGGTCTTGCACAGCTTCAAGTGAGGATGGCATTCGAGCTGGAGCCGCTGGTGCCAGATTCGATGGTGGAACATATCGTTTGAACTCTGATTGATCGTTAGATCCTACATCTGGTGTTGCCATAACTGGAACTAGAGTTTCCACAGTTTTAGCAAGAGAACAGACGTCGATTTAATCATTTGAGAGGTAAGGTGTTTTGGTTTTCAAATAAGATGCATTAAGGGTTTCGTACACGAAAGGAACTTGTACATTTATATTCTTTCTAGGTGGCTCATCTTCAGATTAGTTGTCAACATTTTCAGGCTTTTCCCCTACTTTTGGTAGAGGAATTCCTGTTTTTCTTTTAAGGTCTTCCTTTTTCTCATCCTTCTGTGATGGTTTAGTCCACTTGATTTTATACACAGGATATTTCTTATCTAGGCCCAAAAAGTTGAACTCATAAAGGGTGGGAACCTTTGATAAGATTTTCTTAAGGTAACACGGATTATCATATCCGAGACCCCATTGAGAGTTGTAATACTTGAATTCCTTTGGTTTATTCAAATGAATGGTTTGTTCTGATTGACCAAGTTTATAAAGTTTGGATTCGAGGTCCTTAAGCTTAGTAGTCAACAACTCATTTTGTTTTTGAACGTTTTATTGAAGAACAACACTCTTTGAATACTCCTCTTGAGACTTTTCTAACTTGTGAGTGAATTCAGATAGTTGGGTCTCTAGGGATTCTGCTCTTTTTGAAATGGCTGAACCTTCGGATTGATAGTTTTCTATAACGCACTTATCTTCAGCCTTTTCAATAGCTAGTTTGCCTATGGTGTCATATTTAATTTTAGCCTCGACTTCTAGCTTAGTGATTTGTGCGTCTTTAGCTTTAAGCTTTAAAAGAATCTAAAGTATGCTCCATGATTTGCATCTGATCGATATGTTTATCATTAGAAGGAGCACATACCTGGCATTCGACTTTCTCCTTTTTCTTGATGGAGGATTCCTCTTCAGTGTCAGATTCTTCAGGCTGAGTGCCAGTGTAGCACATATGAGCTTCAGCTTCTTCCTCTTCATCTTCAGTCAAGACGAGCCAGTGATCGTCTTCTGCCATCAACGCTTTACCTGCTTCTTTCTGCCTTGCCAACAACATTTTTTCTTGTAGTACTCAGCATTGGGCATTATAGGTTTTCGGCAGTCTCTGGCAAAGTGTCCTCGTTTTCCGTAGTTGTAACACTTCACCGATTCATCATCATCTCGGTCGTCTGACTTCCCTTTTGTACGACTACAGTATTCATCTTTTTTGCCAATCAATCAAAGTGAGATTTATGACTTTCATATGCTATTGTGGATCCCAGATTAACAAGTGCAATGCAATGAATCAACACAATAGCATATGAATGTCATAAATCTCACTTTGATTGATTGGCAGAAAAGATGAATACTGTAGCCCTACAAAAGTAATTAGGTCATTAACCCTAATTCTAAAACAAAGCAAACTATTTATATCCCATTAGGGATAGTTACAAGAAATAGCATAAAAGGTCCCTGAACTTCTATTCAACTGACATTGAGACCTAACAATCTCCCCATTTGAATTGAAGTTCGATCTCACGCCAGTTCGGGACATATCGCTTTTGGATAGCAAAAAGAATCTCAAAGTGCCGGATGGATTTTCTGAATTCCAGCTTGTCTTCAATTTCTTTGAGAAGCTCTTTGGCAAGATACTTTCGGATGTTGACGTATTTCTCTGACGAATCTCTTTCCTCTTCTTCAATAATCTTTCTCAGCACGTTCTGAATCCTCATCAAAGTCCCTTCTCTGAACTTGTGCAGCTCACTAATCCTCATAAAACGTTTCTCTCCCTTGTCGTTCAAATACACGATCCCCGTCTCTAGTTTGAGTAAGAGAGTATGTACCTGTACGTCATCAACATCGGGAAGAGTCAGATTGGGTTTCAGCACATTAACCTTCTTCTGGTTGCTTTCTAATCCTAATTGAAAGTCATTGATGTATGAGAGGATAATGGTGCACTTCATGAATCTCTTTATGGTTTCAAGGGGTTTGGTGTATAGCAGTGGTCGGATAGTACAGGTTTTAACTCTTTGAGAAGTACCAGGAAGTCGTTCAGGTTCAAGTGTCTGAAACCGGCTTCTGAGAATACCCATTCCTTTCCATCATCCCTTTTAACTATAAATACTGGGAACCATACATTCAGAACTTTATCGGACACGATCTCCACGATTTCGGTTATTCTGTGACTGGTTCTGACTTCGTGTACCATTCTTCTTCTTTTCATCACCTCCAAATACTGAGAACGAATCGGTTATGCCAGATCTAAAACCCCGTAACACATAACCGGGTCGAGAGGTTTGATCCAGTGAACGAATATTTTCTTCTGCGATTCTTCCAAGTAGGGAACCAGGATTCAGACTCTCTCCCAATGAACCGGTTGAACATGTTGGGGTTGAGCCGTTTTCGGGTCAGGAGTTGGAAGTTCAGATGTACCAGTGGTGTCGTGAAGGTCATGCTGAGAAACTGTTACCTGTTCGCTCTGAAGGAGGAACTGATCGTAATCTTCATCATTCATAAATTCATCTTCATCTGAGAAGTTCCATAGAGCATCCGTCTCAGATTGAATGGCTGATACTGCTTTCTCTCTCCATTTTGTTTCCATTTCCGGATTGCCGTCAGAGTCCTCATCAATTAATTCCAGGACTAGCCATTCCGGAACTGTCAGCATCACAAGATCTTCTAGTTCTCCCTCGGGCTTTTCAACCGTCGGGTCTGCAGACTCTAGCACTTGATCTCTGACCGGTGTAGATAACTCCATGTCTTGAACCATGTTATCATCTTCAGGCTATTGGTGTGGTTCAGTTTCAGCAGGAGTGTCGGTTAAAGATTATGTCGCTGAGGTTGACAGCTTGGTCAGTCTTCTTCTTTTCTCCCCCTCATGCTGGTCAGGATCCTCCTGATCATCATGTCTTCTTTTCGAGCCCTGGGCTTGACCCTTGCAGGTGTTTTCGAGGCTGGCAACCCTCTCGGATAAAGATTCAAGGGTGCGGTTGACATCGGATAAGGTTGAGGTAAGGGTATCAAGCTTAGTGTGTATTTGTGCTTGGGCATCTGTTTGAGTGATTGGGGGTTGTGTTTGTGAGCGTAGTAGACTCACGAGGTCAGCTTCAGAGGTTGTACCAGTGTTCGTTTGGGACAAGAGCTTATCGGGTGAGGAAGTGTAACCTGTGGTTGCGTAAAGGGATCAACTGCGATTCCTTTGCCCGTTATGGACTGTTTGATGAAGTCCATATCCTCTGCAAGCTTCTTCAGTATCTCTGCTTGGACAACCTTTAAGGCGTCATCCAGAGTTTCCTTGGAGACGAACTCCAGGATACTAACGCCTGGAGCACTTAGCTTACCAGTTGTAGTGACTACGGTGGATTGCACCGTCGTACCGTTTGCGTTCACGGTTGGCGTAAGGATAGCCATGGCAGGACTTCCACCATGTCCTTGCAAGCCACCAGAAGGTAGACTCACTTGGGGTATTCCGGTCGAGTCACGAAGAATCTCGATAGTAGCAGTAGATATGTTTTGTGCCCTACCCAAGGAAAGAGTATCATCAAGTGTCTCTAGACTTGATCGTGCATCCAAAAAAGTCGAGAACCGGGGCAGGAGTTCTCTTATTTCAATACTGGAACTCTCCAAGTGAGAGACCGGTGGACGTTGTGCTATGTCCCCTAGTGAAAATGAAACAGTATCCTTTTGAGAGGACACTGAGTGGCTGGGTGGGGTGTGCAATTGCGTCGCTAGGCCCATGACGTCTGTTTCAATACCCTGTCCCAACGAATGAGACGGGGTAGCATATGTGGCTGCCTGGCTTAAAGGAGGCTGGGTGGAGGCGACCCGAGTAGGTGACCTCTGCTCTCTATATCGCTCATGATTTTTCTTGCTTCTCCTTTCCCTCACTTGCTCACCGATATTTTCATTTTCGACTGAAACTCCCTCCGCTCTCCTTGTCTCACCAGTTTCGGCTGGGGTGCGAGGGATGGGTTCCATGCGGAACTGATCATCATTGTCCTCTTGATCATTCGATTCTATCGATTCATTGTCTGATCCTGAGGACCCGGATTCAAAACCGGACGCCAAACCTGATTCAGAACCAGATTCGAAACCCGAATCTGAGCCAGAGCCCGACTCGGAGCTGGAAGAGGAGGCTGCTTCTTCTTCTTGTTCGTGTTCGCGCATGATGTCGACCACTTCCACCTCATGTAATTCGGGTTCTTCGAGTTAAGGTAAAAGAGGTGGAGTGGGTTGGCGATGGGACGAGCTAGCTTAGCGTGTAGACCTTTCAGCACCGCCCGCGTCATGTCCCCTTACAATATTTTCTCTCAACACCCCCTGTCCAGGAGCCCCTGCTCTCCGGACCCTACCACCTCTAATACGAGGACCCTCACATCGCTCGGGGCACGCTCCTTGGGCAGGTCCTGCCAGATCTGGCTGGACCATCGGAGCGACTATGTTGTTCTCTCGCCTATACTCTATCACACTCAGTGCCAAAGGGTCAGCAAGAACTAGCAAGTCGGTAGGTAGGACCATTGGGACTAGGTCAGGGATCGGTTGCTTGTTCTGAATCCTAGTCATGTGTGTAGAAATGAGTACCTCGTGTTGAGCTCATCGTGGAATCGTTGGGTAGACACCCATGTACTGCGCGATGAGCAGCTGGAGGAATCTGGGGAACGGGAGGCACGTCAGTCTTTTGTTTCCTTGCTTCTTCTGAACCTTGTCGAGCAGCTCGGTCCAGAGTATGGATGCATAGTCAGTGTGTCGGTTGTAAGCCACACCATGGAAGAGTTTAAGTAGGTTCACAGTTGTCTGATCGATGCCCTTCGTGATGGATGAGAGACACCTGTTGAGGATGGTGAATGAAGTATACCATAGCGGTGTCAGATGTACCCTGGAAAAGTACGATGGGTGGTTGAGCTCCCTAGCATAGCCGAGAGCACACAGTTCTTGGCTGTTAGATTAAATTAGCTCCTAATTTAATTAAATGTTTTATAAAGAAAAAGTGTATGGGCTTTTTAGTTAGCTTTATGGGCTTGAGCCTTTTCTTGTAAATGGACCCCTTTATAAAGAACTTTAGGGTTCATTTTTTTCATTAGGTCATTTAGAAGAAAAACACAAACCCACATAGACTAGGTGTTTTCACATGAGAGTCGATCAAATGTAAAAGTGTGGTGTTCTTTCTAATTTCCCATCCATATTGAATCAATCAAAGCATATGATGAGTTCTTGAATATTATGTTCCTAATCTTCATCTTATCTCTATTTTCTATGGATTTCTTCTATTGTTTGCTTGAAATGGGATCAACAATTGGTATCAGAGTCGATTGAAGAAACGTTTCTTCAAAATCGGTCATTTATGCAATAATAGAAGTTATTAGATGATTTATTTGTTGTTTTGGTGCTTAGATTGATTCAATCACATGAGCCTAAACACAAATATCATTCTAATGGTTTATTTTATGTTTTTGTGCTTATTGGAAACCCATTTCTTCATTTAAATGAGATTTAGATGATCTTTCATAGAAAACTTTGTTGTTTCTTCACAAAATCTGATTCTGCACACCACAAGTTTGATAAAATGCCTAAGTGAAGATTTGGTTCTGTTTGGATCAAATATGATCAGATTTAATACATGTGTGTGTTTTGATTCTTTCTCATTCATTGGTCTAATATTTGATAGCACTAAGTAGATGGTTGATCTATGATCTCATCCTTGTGTGTGTTTAAGTCCATAGCATTTTTTTGGCATCTTGGTAGTAAGGTTGTTGATCCTTGATCTGACCTTTATTTAAATCCAAGATTGGACTCTCTTTGACCCAGATTTTGTTTAAATTTCGCTGCTCATAATCATTTAAATGAAAAACAAAATCATTTGGGTCTTGGAAATTGTTGATCGAGAAAGATTTGGTGTTGTGCTACATATTCAAAGTCTGATCTGAAAAGTTTTATGACTTTGAGTGCTTCTAGTCAGTTTTCTGACTTGATCAATTAGAGATCTGAGCATTTGCACTCATCTCTTTAAAAGATTAACGTAGATCGTCTTATCATTCTAAATCGAATCAAGTTTGTGAGAATTTAATTTGTTGGTGCAACAGAAAGTTTTCAGATTCATATGAAACTGAATGTGTTGTGGTTTGAACTTGCAACTTTATGGCAGGATTATTGCGGACTATTCATGTGCAAATATCGAAGTTATGATCATTTGGATATAGAATCCTTTCAAAGACTATTGGTTCAAATGTACAAATCGATCAAGAATTTTTAAAGGCTGTCAGTGCCTGCAGTTAAGAACTCTGTTATGTGAATACAGAGTTAACAATCTTCAGAACTGTTTGTATTCAAGCAAGTTGCTGTTAAGTTTATCAAAACAGAATATTTGCGGATTGAGCAGATTACTTTTCAGAAATTGAAATTTGACAGCATGCTCAAATTCAATTATGTTCAAAGCTTGTTTGAAATGATCAGTTGTGTGTTGCTGTTAAAGGTCATCGAAATCTGCAGTGGTTCTCAGAATTAACTTCTATGCAGATCCAGAAAGTGTTTATGAGTCCAGATTTATCTTAAGTTGTCCAGATTGTTGTTTTCGGAGTCAAAGAACAGTTTACTCAAAATTATTGACAACTTATGCAACAGTTCGTTTAATGCTTCCAGATTTTATTCATGTTAATCTAGTTCTGAAAATGTTTCAGAGTTCTGATTTCAAGTTCAGAATCACTATCGGATGTCCAAAATCAGAGTGCTTGTAATCAGAATGTTATTCATGCTTACAGATCTGGTTCATACTTGTTCAGAGCTTGTTCGAAGGTTTTACAGAAGTATGAGCAGATGTCGTCCCGATTGCACCTCTTCCCATCAGATCCTCGATTGCTTTACTTATCAACGATCCACGGATCCTTAATCTGTTATAGGGAAGAACTTCGATGAATGCAGCAGAAATTTATCGCTGTCAATTCAAAGTGTAACTGCAGATGTTTCACCAAGCTCTTTTATAGGATCTGTGTTGTCAATTTGAAGTTCATATGCTGTTACGGATACATAGAGTTGCTATAACATAAAATAACAAGATGTTGTTGTGTTCAATGTCTAGAAAAGAAAACTGTTTGCTATAAAAAAACTGTTGTTTGCTGTCCGAGATGTTTATTTGCTCTCAAAACAGCTAAGTGATGTCCAGGAAAGCTGCGATAACAGATTTCAGTTTATTGTTGTTAAGAAGCAGAAGAATGCAGCATCACATGTCATCGTGCATGCTATTGTACATTTGTACTGTTGTTGGAAATAATAGTCCATATCCTTGCAGCAGCTTCCTCCACAGCAGAAACATGATCAGTTCAAATCGAGTTGTTAGTGCAGCATGCCCACATCAACTCCATTAACAGAAATTGCAGCAGATTTCTTCTTACGTTAGATATGGTGTTCTGTCCAGAATTGTGCAAATTTAAAAATTTTGCTGTTGTTGTGATCGTAACAGATCCATTGATATCCTTGGACTGTAACAGAACTTAAATTTGCTATTGTGCAGAATTTGAGAACTAGCAGATATTTGAGCTGTTGCTGATCGAAAACCTTGATAAATTCAGACAGAATTCGATCAAGACATAGTGAAAGATCTATCCATATTGGTATAGATTTCGAAAATGCTCAGATCGGTACATATGGATCAATGTTTGCTGCTGCTAATTGGTTCCAAAAAGGATTTATTTTGTTGTTGTCCAATCATAAAGTTTCTGCTGTGCTGCTGTTGGTTTGTTGAAAAAATATTAAATGGTTTGGACTGCATAACCAGAGCTCTCTGAAGACTAATTATTGACAGAGGAGTTCTGAAGGAGAGGTTGCCTCTGGACAGACTTGAAGAAAGAAGTCTATCATACACAAATGCTCTGAGGTTATGTGGTTGTAGAAGTGAGCTTCTGTGCAGCCCTGCAGAACCAAACAACCAGCTGCAAAGAATCTGATGATCAAGTTTTGGCACTTGCGCTATCATTGTCTATGCAAGAAGGTTTAGAAGATCATTCAGGACAAGAAGAGATGATTGCATGTGTTAACCAAAGAGGGAATGAGCAGAATGTATGATAGATCTTTCACAAAGGAAACAATAGAAGTCAGCAAAAACTGTGCAGAAGATCATTACGTGCAACAGCAGATAACTGCATTCAGAGTTGCTCGTTTAGATCTGTCAATATAGAGTTGTTGTTTATTCAGAGCTTATTCAAAGGAACAACAACAAAAAGATGTTGTTGCTCAAGACAAACAGGAAAGTATGCAGTTCAAGACTGCATAAGAGTGCTCATACAGAGACGCTGTGCTTGTACACAGCTTCTGTGAATGTCTAGTGTTATGGCAGAAGATTAAGCTGCTAGAGAGGTTCTATATTGATACACAGAGCTGCTATCCAAACGTTCAGAGATGTGCTTAACGTTTCTAATCAGAGTCTATTCAGAGCCTCTGTGCTTAATCAACTGCTGATCAGAAGATGATGTGTATTTGGCATAAGCGGGACAGAGGCTGTCTAGAAGTTTTGTTATCAAAGGCTTATGGGTAGAACTATGCTCTGTACATATGTAGAGCCTCTGTAAAGCTCTACAGAGGCAGCCGCACACAGATGGCAGAAGCAGATAAAGGCTAAGTACAAAGGATGATGCACAGAGCTTCTGTTGCAATCAAGAAGTAAGCAGAGCCTCTGTTAGCAGATCACAGAAGTTGTGCAGAGGCTGAACCCACAGAAGTTTAGAGGACATTTAGATGGATTTCAATGCCTCTTAAAGCCATGCAGAGGTTATCCAAAGAGATGCTCATATGACGTCCGCAGAAGCTCTGACCGAGAGCAACACAACCTATTTTTTTGAGTTCTGTGGACCAAAATCTCATATTCAAGAGAAGAGACCAGAAAGGACCAGAGGTCGACCAGAGCATTCATATCAGAGGTTGGTGGTCCAGAAATCAAAACAAGCCAAAAGCCTGGAGCCCGAAATTTTTATATTTTTCTGATAGCTTTGCGCTGTTTCAGAAACAGGCGCACAACGTTTTACTCGATTCTCCAATTCGCATGAGTTCAGTT
Organism: Saussurea involucrata; assembly: GCA_033807775.1. Classification (NCBI taxonomy): domain Eukaryota; kingdom Viridiplantae; phylum Streptophyta; class Magnoliopsida; order Asterales; family Asteraceae; genus Saussurea; species Saussurea involucrata. The sequence continues at coordinate 15,408 of JAWVWS010000958.1, forward strand.
GAATTGAATTCCTAAGACACAGATGAAACTTTTTCATGTTTTGAGTTTGGTCTGAATCAGTGTACTTAATGGCCAGAATCTGTGTCAAAGTCAATGGACTCTTGCTGGATCGAAAGCATTGCATTTCATTCGTGCTATTTCCGCTTTCAAGAACGGTGTTCTCTCGACGGTTCTTCACGTTTTCATGCTGCTATTGTGACATATTGATTGTCACTCACTCCTTTTTTATTCATGGTTAAAGCTTGGTGCTGAATGCTTACTCAACGGGATCTTAGGCGTCAAATTGTCTGTTTTGACGACCGTTTTGCGCAACTGAGGGAAAACTTGCACAACTAACTCGTTTTTCGTCCAAAATGGATGAATTATAGCTCGTTGGAAAGCTAAGAGGCTGGAGTTAAATGTGCTTGTTTTATGTTTTCTCTAAAAAAGGCTCCTTGATGGTTCAAAACAGCGGTGAAGTTGAGTCATGAAAGCTGGACAAAATGGGGTTAATTGTCTCGGTCTTTCAAGAATATGAACCTACATTTGAGGGGGAGCTCGTGATGCTCTGAAGACTTGAAGAATGGAACGCCAAAGTTTCAAAAGAAAGCAAGGGGTATACTATAAGATGATGCTTTCTTTATAAAACATTAGGGGGAGATTGTTAGATTAAATTAGCTCCTAATTTAATTAAATGTTTTATAAAGAAAAAGTGTATGGGTTTTTTAGTTAGGCTTTTAGTTAGCTTTATGGAATTGAGCCTTTTCTTGTAAATGGACCCCTTTATAAAGAACTTTAGGGTTCATTTTTTCATTAGGTCGTTTAGAAGAAAGACACAAACACACACAGACTACATGTTTTCACATGAGAGTCGATCAAATCTAAAAGTGTGGTGTTCTTTCTAATTTCCCATCCATATTGAATCAATCAAAGCATATGAGATGGGTTCTTGAATATTATGTTCTTAATCTTCATCTTATCTCTATTTTCTATGGATTTTTTCTATTGTTTGCTTGAAATGGGATCAACATTGGCACAACACAGCATCGGTCACAGCAACATCAAAGGTATTTCTTCCTGGAACGGATGTCGCTTCTGGAAGATCTAGAATCCGGCGCAGTATATCTCGAGTTAAAACTACTGGTGTGTCCGCAATGCGACCGTGCGGGTCAGTGTCTGGCCACGTGCAACTGAGGCGAGGGACCTCCAAAGTTGCTGCACGTATATGGTTGGAACGTTCGCAGTTGCCGTCAAAGCACAGTTAATTGGGTGGCGTTTGAGAATCTACACGATTACCGGACATTGAGAATCTCCGCGTCCAAGTGAAAGTTGTTCGGTTGGATCGGCAAATTCGGACCATAGGGAAGGAGTGGGGCATCGCCTTGTGGTTGGTTCGGTTGAGCCATGAGTGTACCTGTGGAAAGCGGATAGTGTTGAGTTTCCATGCGCGTATCCAAACCAATCTCAAGTTTCGGGGTTCGTGCTCTCGGATTTGAGATAAACCGAGAGTCGAGTACGGTCCGAAACAGGTCACTAACCGGGCCTTGAAGAGCCCAGAGTGAGGGTATATCAGCAAGTGGATAACAACCAAACAGACTCAATAAATATAGTAAAATAATAAAGAGCAGTCCCGGAATGACCCAACTCCGGAACCAGAATGGGATCCGGAACCGGGATCGGGACCGGGACCCGGAGTGAATACCAGAACCGGGTATGGGTCCGGGACTCAGCTAAAATCAGACACAATACCGAGACTCTAAGCACTCCGGAAGTCGATACGGGAGATGGTGGAACCCGGAATGGATACCAGAACCACACAACCCCGGAACTGACTCCGGGAAACCCAAATCGGGGTTTCGATCGCGACTTCGTTAAAATCGATCGATCAAAACAACTAAACAAAACTCGATTGTTGAATCTATCACATGAGACATGCGAATCGAAGCAGATGTAAGTTGTTTTGAGTCCAAACAGATCGAGCCGAAGGGTGCATGAACCCTAGCGGCGCCGACAACCTCGAATCGATCAATTCGATCGTGATTTTCGCCAAATCAAACACATAAATGCGATCGATAACTGAATCTAAGAGGGATTAGGGGACATACCTGAGATTTGGAGATGAAAACGTAGTCTGATCGGAGCAAAAACTCAAGTTGAGAGAAGAAGTTGGTTTAGGAGAGGTTTGGCGCGAAAATTTTGAACTTATGAGGAACATTAGGCCAAAATCCGGTTTATATATCGGTCGATACCGAGAATGAACCCGATATCGGATCCTTATCTCTCCCGGTTCCAACTTAACTTAACTTTAAATAATTGGCAAAAAAAATACCCCCGAAGTTTTAAAACTTTAAAAAACCCTTAAAGATAAGAAATTTACATTTCACCCCCTCAGGTTTAGGAAAACTTAAATCCTCCCCCTCAACTTTTCAAAAAGACATCTGTCCCCCTCAACTTTTCAAAAATTTACTTTCTCCCCCTGAATTTTACAAAAATTACATCTCTCCCCCTCAACTTTTCAAAATTTTTCTTCCTCCCCCTGAACTTTTCATAAATTACATCTCTCCCCTCAACTTTTCAAAATTACAACTCTCCCCCTCAACTTTTCAAAAATAACGGGGAACTTACCTTGGGGACTTGGTCTTTGGTGAACATCCTTCAGAACAAGAGGTTAGTAGCTCGGGAAAGTAAATGAAAACAAAGAGAAAACTAATAGGAATAAAGAAACATGCAGAAAATCGAGAAACAAAGCGAATTGCTGGTTAAAGAATTTAACCGTACCTCGTTCCACAAGATCTTTAATGAAGTGATAGCGTACGTGTATATGCTTGGTTTTCGTATGTTGGACCGGATTGCTGGTGATGGCTATGACACTCTTGGAATCACAATAGATTGGGATGTTCGAGTACTGGAACCCGTAATCCTTCAGTTGAGTTCGCATCCAGATGACTTGGGAACAGCAACTAGCCACGGCTACGTACTCTGCTTCTGCCGTGGATGTGGAGACACACGTTTGCTATTTAGAGGCCCAGCTAACCAACTTGTCGCCAAGAAACTGGACGTGACCCGTGGTGCTCTTCCAGTCAAGCATACTTCCCGCATGATCAGCATCTGAGAATGCTGTGAGTTTGAAACATGTGTCCTTAGGATACCAAAGGCCAAGATGAGCAGTACCTTTTAAATAACGTATAATGTGTTTAACTGCTATAAGGTGTGACTCTTTCGGTTTAGACTGAAACCGAGCACACAAAAAGATTGAGAACATTATATCTACATATGGAAATCCTTTTTTGAATATTTTAGATGAGTTATACAAAGTGTTAAGCATGGTTGGGATGCATGGATTGTAAGTTGGCGTTGTGATATGGCTATTTTCAGAAAAAGGGTGGAGCGGTAGTTGGTGGTTACCCAAAAGAGGAACCATGTGCTTTTTGGTTGTGTAAGTCGTCGAGTGAGTTTATTTGGGGATCATTGAAAGATTGATGAAGATGTTGGATTGATTAGTTTATGATGTGGTATAGTAGATACGAAATCTTTGGGGAATGTGAATTATTCCTTGTGTACGAAGGAATTCTCTGAGAAGGTAACGGTTTGGGGGACAAGAAGTGTGTGGTGGCTTCAAACACTGGGTGTTGTTTCGGGATGACTTCATTGTTTTTCTCGAACGAGTTTGGTGGTGAAACCAATTGGTGAGGCATAGGCATGTATATGTGCTATTGGCGCGTTGGTGTGGTCGGAAAATTAGAGTGAGCAATGTTCCATACTAGCCGGAGGAGGTAGAGATGGCATGTTGAAATAAGTGAGTAAGTTGGAATTATGAAGTTTTGTAAGTGACACCGAATTTGTGGAGAAATGTTTGCAGGTTGTTATTATCGAGTACGCGAACTCCTGGTGGGAGTGTGATAAAAAGGATTTATGTATGTGTAGTGGTTCAAGGGTTAAGAAGAAACTAACTTGTGTAGTTGGTCGAAAGCATGCACCTGCTGGTGAGCCGTTCTTAGAGGATGAATGATGTTTTCGCGAAGACATTAGGAAAGGTAGGGGAATGTGATGCTCGGAATGGAGGACCATTGGTTTAGACGCCGTATTGTCATGGGAAAGGTCCCAAGTGCGCTTGTCGTTCAGTGTTGATCCCATGGGAGTAGTCATGCGTGAACATAGTCACTCATTATCGTTGAGCGAATGAAACTTGAATTTATTTCATATATTGTTGGACGGTTGTTGAATGCAGTGGGAATTTGAACGTGTCTTCAGGTTGGTTCAGCGTGGATTTGGCGGATACTGTAGATGATGGATTGTGGAGGTTTCCTACTATTAGCTGTGTATAAGTGTGGGGTGTTGACGTGGTGGGAGCGTACGAATATTTGGTTAACATTGATGAGTACTAGTCAATATTTCAGGAAAGAAAGTACTATTTGCGCTAGACGTAAGTCGTATTGGGGAAGTAATCTGTAATTGCATATTATCTGATGGAGGAACTCTTGACTGTGAGTTTATTGGGATATTCAAGGTTGGCAATGTGCCAAGTTGGCAAGTTTGTAAAGGATCCACGTTATCGTGGCATGGAATTCAGCAAAGTCCCTTTTTCTAAGGAAGTGAAGTTGTACGATAAAACCTTAATCAGACGCGTTTTAAAACCGTGAGTCCAGGTGTGTGGACAAAGCGGACAATATCTGGTATGGTTGGCCTGGGATGTTACGATGGTATAGTCGATCGGAGAGGTTGCAATTACGTCGCACGAGGTAACCGTCGTAAGAAAATGGTGGTTAATTGAGCGGCGGTGCCGAAGGATCTGGCATGGCTATGATTTCAATCAGAATGGTTTGGGCAGCAGAGTGGGCTAAATTGATTGGGTTTAAAAGTATAAGACTTCTGAGCCTTGAGTTTGAGAAGGGGCAGCTATGCGGAAGACGTCCCCATAGAATGGGGTGGTGGATTCGAGTGAAAGGTGGCTTTGGTCCACGTTTTCTTCGAATCCGTCGAATTATGGAAGGAGTTGGGAGGATAGTGTATGATCTGGTTGTGCTCGATGAGACTTTGGAAAATTCATAATGTGTTTCTCGCCTCTATTACAGAGAACAATTGTTGGAAGTTGGATTGACGATAACTCTACAAGAAATGCAAGCGATAAGCAGTTGACTCTCGTCATAGGGTCGAGGACAATCATTTGCCCTTAGAGTCAAAGAGTTGAGGACCAAGGGGATTGACCTTGTGGGAGTACCGTGGTGTTATCACCAAAGGACCAGAAGCTACTTGGGAGATAGAGGCGGACATGAGGTCCAAATACCCAAGCTTGTTCGTTGATGGAATTCCGAAGACGGAATTCTTTTGAGGGGGAGATATTGTAATAACCGGAATCCTTTGTAACAGGAATTTGAGGATTAATGGATTTTGTGAAAGCTTGAAGTTCAGGGACCACTTTGTAAATAGTGGAAAAGGGGTTAAAAAACCCTAAAACTCTACCTCCCTAATTCATTTTACCAATTTTGGAGACTAGAGAGCTACATTGTGTGGTGCGTGCGACTTGGAAAAGTGCGACTGGGAAGAATCAAGAATTTGTAAGAAAATTTCTACATCAAGTTCTTCAAAAGGTAATATCTAATTCCTTATCTTGTTGTTTTTGGTTTGAATCAAAGAGGGTGTGTTGCTACTGTTAATCATTTCTTCTTGAGAAGGATTGTTCAAATCAATGGTTTAGAATCGATGGGATAGGGTTTTGTTCTGTAAATCGTTCGTTATAAGGGCTTTGTATACTTTCTATTGATTTTAAGGACCTAAAACCGAATGGGGATTTAGATTTGGGATCGATTTACGGTCATTGCGTTCGATGAAAAACCCTGAGTGTCTGGAATTGCCCGAGTCTGGGTGATGTTTTCCGCACGCGGCTTGGTTTTCGGTAGTGTATCAGACAACCTCACTGTCCGAATACTTTTGTTGTCCGGATGCTAGTTTCCGATAAGGATTTACGGAAAAGGAGTATCCGGTATAGGGTGTCCGGATGTGGATATCCGGATGAGGGTGTCCGGATGAGGGTGTCCGGATGTATGTTATTCGGCTGATTATATCCGGAAACAAACTGTCGAACCCCATTATTTCTGAGTTTAGCCGAGGTGGGTGGGAGTGTTATTTAGATGTAACCGTGAGGGATGATCGAGAGACTTACCACTCTCGTTTTCTGTATTTAACATAGGTGTTCAGCTTAAAGATTTGAAGTGTGAGTGAGAAGTAGCAAGCAAGGACAGGTGAGTCTTTCTAACTGAAAATGAGTTGACTTGTATGCTATTTTAAACGCATGAGATATTATGAAACTGAATGTTTGCCATGTTTAGGAAGTTTGTGTTAATACGTATGCATATATTTGAAAGTGGACATGATACGGCTAAGTCGGGGGTCTGTCCCGCCAGTCCTCATATCGGGGGGTGCGTCCCGTTTATGCCATGGAGGGTGTGTTCCAGTAAAGCAGTGTGAGACTGACACGTTGTCACCGGTGTGCGAGACTTCAGTGTGCCATTTCATGTGTAGTTTCTCGTAGTTGAAAGTTTATCGCTGTAAAGTAAATAAAATTTATATGAATGTTGATAATTTATTTAAAATGTTGCTTTGGTGCGAAAGTTGTTTTGAGGAAGCTCACTAGACCTTATGGTCTAACCCTCGTTTTTCAAAACTAAACCCATTTTCAGGAAAGCATTTAGTAGGAGGCTCGGGTAAAGGCAAGGAGAAGATCTAAGCTTGGGGCGAGGGATAGATGATAGTTGTATTTACTTTACTTTTAATTCAAGACTTTGTTTAGAAATTTTTTAGTCGTGTATAGGTTATTTCCGCAAACCTTTCGATGTACTCATATGTTTGAGATGGTAATTTGAGGCCGTTTCGGTGAGTTATTTATTTTAATGTCGTTATGCTTTATTGGTTGAGCTGGGTTGTTACAGATAAGCTAGCTGGTAGCTGATAAGCTAGCTGATGAAGAAGTCATGTTTGGCAAAACTAGCTTATAAACATGTAAAATGACCAAAAAATGCATCTTCATTAAATTATCAATTACAATATTTAATTATATAATTAAAACAAATTTATAGCAATATAATACGTTAATTAATACAACCAATTTAGTAAAAATATTAAATAACATAACATGTTAATTAAAAGAATTTAAAATTTATTACTACATATATGCTATAAATTTTGATTTTGTTAAAACAAGTTTTATAAAAAATGTATATTAATTTATGATTTAAATAACCGCTACATACAATATGAAAAAATAATCAAATAATAATCGAAAAGATAAATAGTAATTGATAATGAAAATATATTGATTGATATTAAAAAATAAATACAAATAATTTATATGATTAACAATAACTCTAAATAAATAAAAAATTAATATTAATGGATAATTAAAATTTAATTTATTAATTTTCAGTTAATATTAACTAATTAACAATAATTAAATTTAAAATATTAATATTTATTTATAATAATAGTTAATAAATAATAATTGATATTAATAAGGGTAATATTGGAATATTCACAAAAAGCTACTGAAAAGCTACTCCAAGTAGCGTTTCAAAAAGCGAGCTTATAAACTATCTTACGGTCATCCAAACATATACAAAAAAAAAGCTAGCTTATAAGCTAGCTTTTTTTTTTGTCAAACAGTGCCTAAGCCATCACATATTAAGCCATTTCACATATTGAAATTTGAAAGAATGTTCTTAATTTCAAAGATTAAGACATCACAAATTAAGCCATTCACAGATTAAGCCATTCACAGATTAGGCCATTTCATAGATTAAGCCATTCACAAATTAAGCCATTCACAGATTAAGCCATCACAACTTCGTCCTCATCCTCGAGCTCGACAGATCTCCTCGACTCCTCGTTGTCCTCTACACTGACCCTAATCGACAGCTTCGTCCTCGTCGCCCTTCGTGGCTCGTCTATCATCTGAAACTCTAAAAAGACTAAAAGTATAACCCTCGTCTGAATTCTGAAACTATTAATATTAAAGCCTTAATATTAAATATTTATTAGATAAAAAAATATTATTTTAAAACCATTCGGGTTTCAGACGGGTTCGGGTGTGGGAAACGGAGACCCAACCCGAACCGAAATAACCGATCAAATTCCTCGGGTTCGGGTGGCGGGTTCTCGGGTAGGCGTTTTTTAGCTTGTTTGGGGTTCGGGTTCGGCCGGGTCGATCGAGTGGTTCAGGTTTTGCTCAACCTTAGTCTCCAGCTCTTTGGTACTGCTCCTAAGACTTTGTTCCAAGTTGGACATTTCTGTTGAGTACTTCGGTGGTAAAGAGAAAGAGGATTGGGGTCCTATGTTTCAATCTTTTAAACGTCATGAAACCAAATTGGGAAAAAAAAAACTATATGGATAGAATTGTAGTAGTTTGATAAGTAATGGGCAGAAAATGAAATTAGGTACCAGGTAGCATAAAGTTCCAATACCGTGTTGGGATTACATCGTGGAATGGAATCGGTCATCATCCAGCTTCTTCCCATTGACTCTTCTCCTTTTCTTTAATTTTTATTTTAAATGTTTCTTTAAAATTTTCAAAATATAATAATAGTACACACGTTTTTTATTTTAATTAAAATTAATTATTCTCATATTTAAGAAAATATGGTAATATTTTTTGATATTGTCAACTATCATTGGACAGTATTGGGTACGCATACCCGCACAATGCAACGCGATATATATCGATCTTAATGTTTCGTTTTATTTTATAATATGCTTTTGTGTAGTTTTGAGAAAACAATAATGTTTTTTTATAAAAAAATCATTTAACTTTTAACTATAATTAAATTTAAGTTCAATAATAATGTAATTTTTTTAAGTTTAACAATATAATGTTTTTTATAAAATAAACAATAAATATTCTATTAGATTTAAAATGATTATCTTAATTATATTTTATATTTTTTATATGTAAAATTTGATGTTTATCCTGTATTTCGGAGTGATTTTAGGGGAGTTGAAGTCGTTAGAGATAAGGATTGAAAGTTAAGTAAATAACATTAAAAGTAGTACATAAAGTTTTAATGGTTGTTTGTAAAAGAATCTAATAATTAACAGTAAATAGCGGTACATTAAACTTTAACAATTGTTTTTAAGAGTTTTTTTCATGCTTTATAATATAGTATAGATATAGTTTATATTAGAATAATATGTTTTTATTCTACTTCATGTTAAACAATAAATAACTTAAAACCTATAATCAGTTAATGTGATATCAATCAGTCGTCTTAAATTCAATGGCATTTCACTGGTTTAAATTGGAGAAAATAAAAGTATGTTATTACTTTTGGGTAAAAATTATTTTATTTGAAATGAAAACTAGAAATAGTAAATGTTGTTAATATATATATAACTCTGTAAAATACAAATCTTGCATTCGTTGCACATCTTATAAACCATAGTGTACATATGTAAACAACTAGTGTGCATATGTGAATAATGTGTATATACATATGCATATGCATACGTGCAAGAATATACATATAATGAACATATATTCATATGGGATAATGCATATATGCATCTCCGATTACGCACACATTGTTCACATATGCATATTGATTTGTAAATGGTCCAACAAATACATG
>JAWVWS010000959.1:0-25000 GCA_033807775.1 Saussurea involucrata
TTACGTGCCTTCAACATCGAGACGATCGCCACTTCCCCCTTTTTCCTTTCACCATAGACGATCATAAAACCTTCATCTGGAATGGGGATACAAATCAACTTTTTCGCTCATAAGATCTCGGCTTGATTTATGGCTAGCCAATCCATCCCGACTACCACATCAAATCCCCCAATTACCATAGGTAATAAGTCTACCAGAAATTTCTTTCATTCAATCTCCAACATAAAACCCCTTAACACATCACGAACTACTATTTGGCCATCGTCCGCTATTTCTACCACTATAGCATCCTCTAGACTACTAGTGGGCATGGACAACTTTTAGCAAAATAAATTCGAGACAAACAAAAAACTTGCACGCGAATCAAATAACACACGCGTAGGTACGAAGTCTAGGAGAAACGTACCCAACACCACGTATGTCGAAGCGTTTACCTCCTCGGTCAACATCTAAAAAGCTCTTCCCATAGCTCTCGGAGGATCCACTTTCTTTCCTCCGCTTCCTATAACCCTCAACTTCGGGCACTCCCCTCTAAAATGGCCTGGCTCCTTGTACTAAAAACACATCTGCCCCTTGATTGGACAATCCTTGAAAGAATGTCCGGTCTTACCACACTTATAGCAATTTCCGGAAACAAAGTTGCACGGGCCAAAGTGTTTGCTTCGGCACTTAGCGTCCTCCACTAGGTGAGCTTCTTCCACCGCCTCAAGAAGGGTAGAGGCTTTAGACACTCCAACCATGGTCATCATGTCCAACGGGAGGCCCTTGATGTAAGCCTCGATCTTCTCCTTTTCAATCGGGACCAGATGTCCCACCAACCCCATTTTATCCATGAATTGTCGGTTATACTCCTTTACCAACAAGTTTCCCTTTTTCAAGTTCCTTAAATCCTCCTCTATCCGGTCCATTGCCCTCTCGTTGTAATACTCTTCCAATACTTTCTTTTTGAAAGTTGCCCAGCTTACTTTGGCCAATACCAAGGCCTCTAGCAAAGTGGAGTAAACATTCCACCAAGTGAGGGTTGCCTCTCTTAACATTTGAGAACCGAACTTCGCTCTTTGGCTCTCACCACATTCGCTTGTTTGGAAGGCCTACTCCATCTCTCGAATCTAGTTCATACAAACAACTGGATCATCCGTACCTTTGAATTCAGGCGACCTGCAGCTAAGAAAGGTCTTGAAGGAGCAAGCTTTTCCCGCTTGTCCGGTTTCTGTCGTCCCCAAACTATCAGTAGGAATTTCATTTCCGGTACCCCCGGATCCCGCCACTATGACGTTTTCAGCAACCGTTTCGTGCCTACGGTTATCCGTATCTCTATCCTCCAACAGTTTCAGAAATTGTTCTTGTTATTGGGTCATGGCCTTGTTCATGGCCTTCATCATGCTATCCTTCATTCTTGTCTCAGTCGTTACCTCTTCCATAACGGGATCGGATGTTTCCAGATCATGTTGGGGTATGTGTTCAACTCCTCTACCCAACATATTGTTAACAAGTGGAGACATTGTTGTCACCGTCACTCTTGGTTGGTCGGTCGTGGATGTCGTAGCTTCATGGCCATCCAGCTTACTACGAGTGTTAACCATTAAAGTCTGCCACACATTAGAGAATGGGGGTGAGAAATAGGCTAAAAGAAATAGACATAAGGAAACGTACTATTACACGCATCAATCGTTATAACAGTAGCTATCTAAGCATACTTACGTAACAATACATTCATAATAGCAATAGCTAATTTAAATTATGAACATACTTCACATAGGAATTCTCGTTACCATAGTCACAACTTTCAATTGGTGTACTTCCGTCGATTCTAGGACCATCCTATCTTAGGAGTTTCATCCAAAAACTCACCAATCATCACTTAGTCATTCCAGTTTAAGTCTAGGCATCTTACCAACATACCTAGTTCACTTAAACTACTGCTCTGATACCAACTTGTAACACCCTAAAAATTGGGGGTAAATTTAAACGTGAATAAATTGCGGAAAATGACAAACTAGCATAGAGCAATCACCCAAAAAGGGGAAATAGTATGGCGTTTACATAACAAAATACGAGGAGATAAAATTCAACAACCTACTAATCTAAACTACATCGACTTACATTAAATATGGGTGTTTCTGTCTCACTTCAAAAAATATTGTTTAAAAAAAACCCAAAGTGTACGTCGCTATATGCTTCACCAAAAATGCTAATCTCGCATCTTGACTCTCCGCTCAAACCCGAGGTGGCCAACCACTAGAATGGCATGTTATACATGTCATTTCAAGAAAAAGTGTTAGGCTAAAGCCTAGTGAGAACAACAACTATAATTGAAATACAATAAATCTGGTGAAGTAAGGTGCAGAAGATATAATATAAATCTCAGGTAGAAAACCGTTTTGTACACAATACCTCATGCGTTGACGGGGGAGGCCCGTTTACCATAAGCAGTGATGAAACACAAGAGTAAGTCACATGACATATTTGTAAGATCAAACACATACCATAAAATAGTTGGATATCAAGCTCAACACCTAAGAGTCTATTGCTCGTGGATTCCCAATTTCAATCCCTCTAGGTCTATACATTGGGTCACCAAATCCCAAAAAATAAATAAGCACATTGGAATTACACCTTACTGCTCATGATACAATGCCCGATTGTATAGGCCCACATCTTACTTATCATGAAACCTGATGCCGATTCCGTGCTAAAGTGTACAAAACTAGCGTCCAACATTGTACATAAAGACTCTAGTACCTATGGATCTACTACACTCAAACCAAATAAACTATACCTTTCAAATATGCCAATACCAATTTCACAAAATGACCAAACCTTGTGATAATATATATCAATAAACATTTTCCATCATGATATAGTCGCCAAGAGTATAGTCGCTGGTCATAGTCGCCCGCGTCTACCCCTTTACGGTACACCCTCCATGACACTGCCCCGCGATAGTGACCTGGTGTCACAGTCGTGGGCATAGTCGCCCGTGCCTATTTCCCCACGATATACTCACTGCAACAATGCCCCGCGATAGTGACCTGGTGTCAGAGTCGAGGGCATAGTCGTCGGCTTGGTATCGATTGTTGTTTTTCTTCTGAATTTCATACATCCCAAAGACTTCCCAACCACGAGGTAACCAAAATACTAAAAGTCGATATAAACGAATTCTCATAGACATAAATGCTCCTTTAGTTCGATAATCGAGTATTGAAATTTACGAGTGTTACAAAGTCCAACCATTCTTTTCTTAACAATTCCACAAGTAACATATCGCAAAACGACGACCATTTGTTCCTTTTTAGATACATCACTAGACTCATAAACTAGCAATGCGAACACATCATCACCTATTTTTTTTTAAAATGGATTTGAGTATTTCTTGTGCAACGTAATAAGCAATGTTTTTTGAATAACTGGCGCCACCATTTTATTATTCCCTCGAGCATTTTCTAATGTGACATTACGAACAGTCTTATCATGGTTACAAATTAACTTAATTGTTTCCAAGAAATGTCCTCTATGAAAAGATTTCTATGATTCATCATGACCACGAAAAGGTAATTCACCGTTTAACAAATGTCTAACAACATCAATTGAAACATTTAATCGTATTCGATGTTCAATCTTATCAATATCAGTTTGCTTATGAAAGGCAATAGCAATAGATTTCACTGTCTCATTAGATCCTCACTTTTCTTAAGTGCTTTATTGTGGAAACTATTAACATCACCCACATGAACACTAAGCCTCTCCTTTTTTATTCCAACCATTAAATCCTTCTGTTACAAAAGCATCACTCCACCATGTCCCCCAAACTGTTCTCTAAATAAGTAACAACACAAGCAAAAAAACTTTATCGGTTTTTACAGTGTACTCCAAACAATTACCGAATTGATCAAACCAAGCCGGAGAAAAACGTCTTCCGTTATTTTATTTTTTTGGGAAAATCATGGCCACATCGATGACAAGGCCCTCTAATCAAATATTTTCGCCTGATTTCATTTGTTTGATTAGGATGTTACTCGAAAATTCTTTTCCTTTCAGATGGATCCCAAGGAAGATCATTCATATCAATTTCCGTTGGAATTGAAGGAGTAGAGCTACACTGAGAATTGCCACCACTATTGGGCTCAGATGTCGATGCTTTCCTCTTTTTTTTTTTTTAAATTCCATTATTTCTAGTGAAATAATAAACCAAATTATGTATTAGTATTTAACACAAAACCCTAACTAAAATTTTATAATGCTCTTGAAAGTTGAATCTTAAGTTCTTAACTAAAATTTATAAACATATTACATACATGTAAAACATAAACATAAACATTTACAATTAGTATTAAACCTTAAACACTACCATTTATCATGTAATATTAATATTTAAGAAAAAACAAAAACAAAATACCTTCAAGTCATCAAGTGGGTAATGGATTAATGGGTTGTTGCAGATTGTCCACCGATTACTGGAGTAGATGCCAAAAAGTGATTGTGTGAAGCAAAACTTTGTAGTGGAAATATAGAATGGATAAATCGGAAATCGGAAATTACGGCTCTAAAGGAATATAGAATGGGTCAAGCTTGGGAATAAAGAAATGGATGAGGATTGGGGAGTGGCCACGTGGGGAGTAGACAAAGAAATGGATGGGAGTGGGGTGAGGTCTCTTACGTTGTGTTTTCGAAACTCATTTTAGGAAGGAAAGAAAAAGAAAAAGAAAATGAGGGAAATGGGTGGAACGTAAAAAAAGTCGTGTTTTCGAAATTTTTTTAGGAGATAAAGGAAAGGAAACGGAAGAAAAATAATGATAAGTTTTCTTCCAAAACTTTCCTCCCAAATGTGGAAGGAAAGGAAAAGAAAGGAAAGAAATTAAAAACATTTTAAAAAATTACTTAAATTATTAAAATTATAAAACTACCCAATATTTCCTTATAAAATATATATTTTTAAGGGTACATTAGTAAAAACGACATCTTTCCTTTCCTTTCTCTCCTGTTCAATAACACGAAAAAAATATTTTTTTCCTTTTCTTTTCTTCCTCTTCTTCCCCTTTCGAGAACACAAATGAAAAAATTACTTTTCTTTCCTTTCTGTTATCTCCCTTTCTTTTCTTTTCTTTTCTTTTCTTTTCTCTACAGATTAGAGAACACATCGTTAGAGTGACATTACAAAAACCCAGTGGGTTTTTTAAATAAATATATATAAAAATAATTTTTTTACACTAAAATGGTGCATTTTTTCGGGGTTGACTGGGGTCAACAGACCCCATGGTGATTGTTGTACCTCCGCCACTGATCATAATAGATGCTTTATACGACACAATTTACATAACTAAACAATAAAGTATTCTATTTAAAAATGTTACAATAAGTTTATAACGTGACATATTAGTTATTTTATAAGACACTTTTGAGAAATATCATATAAAGACATCTTTTTACAAGACACTAGTTATTACACGACACTAGTATTGGTAACCATGCAACGCAACATTGTTCTTTGTGCGGTGAATAAAGGATATAAATTATGAAATATAAGTAGAAATTAAAGATGTTAAAATATTATAATCATATAGTTGAAGTTATCTCATCCGTTTTTCTCCAACCATCTGAAACGACTTCAGTTTCACCTACGTTACAAAGACAATTTATGACATCTGCAACGACTTCAGTTTCACCTACGTTACAGCATTGTTCCTTTCTCTCAATATCTTGTCAGTATAAAACTGTTGGTAATCGGCTCTGCTCTCAACGATCTTAAAGTTTTGATACAACATCAAACACCTTATTTTGAAACATGACGAAACCATAGAGACTAGAAAAATCAACTAGAAAAAATTTGTAATGCCATAAATAATTTCATTAAACAGTCTTATTAGTTAGAATCGTGTCTAGACAAATAAAAAAGTGGTTAGGATTTCTTACAATAGTTATATAGAGAATAATTGCAATAAAATTTAAGTTTGCTAAAATTAAGTTTGTAATTAATTACTCCATAATTAATTGTTATAGATTTTTCATTTATAAATTGATGGTTGTAATTAGTTTCTTATATAGATAAAAACTGATGGGTTTTATTTGTTAATGAGAGGTTTTATAATACAATCATTTAACCTTGATAAAGAACTATGTTAGTTCCAAGTATCATTGATGTAAAAGTACTAAATATGTTTAAAGTCCAGAAGACCAGCTACTCTGATTGTAAGTCACGTTGAATTAGAGGCAACCCTAAAGAATGTTGAATCAGAGGCATGCTTAAACAGAGGATGATCAAGCCTGTTAGAGCCCCTAGGCCCCCTATGATATTATCTCTGCGTACAACCTTTGCTCAATCTCTCCAAGTCTTGGTCTCCTTATTAACGTCTGCCATGTGAGCTAGAAGCGGTTATTTTACCTTTACACATGGGGCTTCAGGGTTGGTCAGTGTATTGACATCCCTGATTTAAGCTATAAATAGGATACACGATTGCATATCTCAGTACGCACTCGCACGCACTTTTATATCTTATGCAATCTGTAACAACTAGAGAGAGATTTCTAGAGAGAATTTAATGCACACACACTATATATTCTTGGTGTTTACTGCTCCAATCTCCAGAAATTTATTCAATTACAATGGTTCTTCAAACTAGTTATTTCTTCATCTTTGTAGTTAATTGTTTATGATCATTTAGTGATAAATTGTTCTAAGCTTCCGCTCGTCTTTCTTACATTTTCACTATCAAGTAGGATCTAGGAACCGACAATTGGTATCAGAGTAGATTGATTTACTTAAAGCAAATAGATCGAGTCTGTTTTCCAGGTTGATTATACTTGAACGATCATTTTCCTTTCTATTCATAATCCAATTTTTTCCTGATTTTGTAATTCCCAATTTATTGTGATCTTTGACTTTTTATTGGAAAACAGTGTATTGTTTATTCAATTGATCAAGTCTTTGAAAGTTCTTCACTTAAATGTTAATCAGTTTACTCTTTCCAGTTTTTCACCAGTTTACTCATTTGTTTCATCTTCATCTTCCTAAAATGGCTAATCAAAATTTGAATGCCATTTACACTGCTGGTTCTCAAACAAAACCTCATACTGTTCTCCGTAAGGAATATCATCAATGGAAAATTCGAATGGTCAACTTCCTTGATGGAATTGATAAGGACCTTACGAGATCTGTAGCACCTGGACCATTTATACCAATAGTAACTGTTCCTCGTGTTCATGCAATTGCAACCACTACAAAAGTCCCTACTCATCTTGCACCAAAAACTCCTGATGCCTTTACAACTAATGATAACGCTAAGATGGAGAATGATGAGAAGGAAGCTAGACTCATGATCATGGCCATACGTAATGACCTGTTTCAACAGTTAGATTCATGCAAATCTGCTAAGGCCATATGGGATCAACTACTTAATCAGTTAAGACCCAAAAGAACCAAAGGGCTCAATGCATTAATGTGTTAAATGACGTTGATGCATTACTTAATGATACTCTACAACAGACTTATGACAGGTTCTATATACTGATTAACAAGTGTAGAAATTGTGAGGTTCTTTATTCTCAGGAAGACAACAATATGTTGTTCTTGAAAAGCTTGAATGATGAATGGCTACAACTCTCAATGTCTTTTCAGGCAAATCAAGATATCGAAGCCTGGAAACTTCATGATATGTTTGGCACCCTTGCTATATAAGAAAAGAACATATTCAAGTATAAAGATGCTATGGGTGGTTCTCTAACCCTTATCTATGTGTCCAAAAGAAGAAGTTCCTCTGGTAGAACAATCAGAGACAATGAAGTCAGAGATAGGCAGCCTAGAAACAAGCATTAGAGACAGCGGGAAGAGAAGAGGAAAGAAAGTGTTGGTGGCTGAGAGTGATGATGAGCTCAGATTATATGAGTCCGACAATAATGATGACGATCTGAATGCATTTGCACAATCCGTTGCATCGATCACTCAACAATTCTCTAAGAAGTTTGCCAATAGAACGTCTGAGAGAAGAGGAAGAGATGGAATAGATGATAGAAAAGGAAGTTATCAGAAGCAGGTTCATCATCATGAACAGAGGACAGTGTAAACACAACCAAAACAATAGTTTGTTGCAGTTTCTCACAACTAGAATGATGGTAGATGTTTCAAGTGTGGAAAATCAGGCCACTTCTCAGCTAACTGCAAAGGACGTCTGATTAAGGACCAAGACTACTACAAAAACTAGTACAAATACGACTTTAAGGAAAGAATTCTTGTAGGATAGATAGAGAACTGGGTCTCTAACTCATCGTTTGAAGAAGAACCCGAGCATGCTCACTTATGTGGCATGTCCCTGACTACTGATGATCAGACTGATTCTCCCAAGACTGAAAACTCAATAGAATCCTTTTTTTCTGATGCAAAGAAACAACATGTGCACATTTAGTATCTGGACTCTAGATGCTAAGGCACATGACTGGGAATAAAAGGTTGCTATCCTAATTTAAAGATAAAATAGGAGGCTCTGTAACCTTTGGAGGCAACAGAAAAAGAAAAATTAGAGGCTATTGGGTATTATCTAAAGGTGATATTTCAGTATCCAAAGTTTCTTATGTAGATGGGCTAAAGCACAATCTGCTCAACATAAGTCAACTTTATGATAGTGGTTTTGATGTCAAGTTTTAGTAAAACTATTGTACTTTACTAACAAACACTTCACTTCAAATTCAACAATAGAGACCCTCTATTTGGTTTCAAAGAAGAATGAAAAAGAATGGCTCTGGCATAACTAGTTCTTCCACCTGAACTTTTCAAATCTTGATAAACTGGTAAAGCATGTTCTGGTAAGAGGGTTATCTGATGTTTCATAAAGATCATCACTGTCCTGCTTGTGAGGTGGGTATGCTCAAAAGAGCTTCTCACGGGACAAAGAGTGATATCTCTTTCCCGGGACCATTGCATATGCTTCATGTTGACCTCTGTGGTCCAATCTCTGTGCAAAGTCTGTCTGGGGAATCTGAACTGATAATGGCATAGAATTCAAGTGCCAAGCTAAATGCATATCTTGTCAGTGAAGGCATTTCTCAAAACTTCTATACAACTAGAACACCTCAAAAAATGTAGGTTTTTAAAGGAGGAATAGAACACTTGTTGAAGCTGCAAGAACCATGCTAACAACCTCTGATCTACGAACATCCTTTTGGGCAGAAGCAATTTCAACTGCTTGTTTTTACCCAAAACAGAGCTATCATTGTTTAAAGATTCAAGAAAACTGCTTATGAACTCATTAACCAAAGAATGCCTGATGTAAATTTTTTCCATGTCTTTGGTTGTAGGTGTTTCATCCTAAATGACAAGTATCAGCTTGGTAAATTTGACAAAAAGGCAGACGAAGGAAAGTTAATTGGATATTCCTTAACTTCAAAATCCTACAAAGTCTACAATCTCGGAACCAAGTGAATCCTTAAAAGCATCAATGTCTCATTTAATGATAAAGATCAAATAACTTCTAAGTACTCTGCTCAGGACTCAAGCAAAACCAGAGACTTATAATTCTTCAAAGTCCAAGGAATAAGATTTGAATCTTCTATTTGTAGGCATTATTGGTGATGAAAACCTTTGATTGTATGATCAGAGGTACCACTGTTCAAGCTTTAGAGGGACCCCAAATAACAGGTATATCTCTTTTTTATCCTTTTAGTGCTTCACCCTCTACCTCAATGTCAACAGGTTCAACTACAAATACAACACATGGACATCATTCTGAGGGGAAGCATGCTGAGGCATCATTATCACCAAATGATAGCTCCAATGTTGATATATCTAATTCATACCAAGAAGCAAAAGTTCTTTCATAATCTCTGGCTCCTCAGACAAGATGGACAAAAGACCATCCTCCCATTCAGATCATAGGCAATCCTTCAAATGGGGTGAAGACCATATCTACGACTGCTAGTGAATGTTTATTTGTAAACTTTCTAAGCATGGTATAACCAAAGAAGATATCTTAAGCCCTTGAGGACACAAACTAGATTGATGCTATGTAGGAAGAGCTTCTTCAGTTTGAAAGGAATAAGGTGTGGTCTCTTGTTTCACTTCCTAAAGATAAATTTGCTATTAGAACTAAATGGGTTTTCAGGAATAAGAAGGATGAGGATGGAATTGTAATCAGAAACAGAGCCAGGTTAGTTGCCAAGAGATATTGTCCAGATGAAGGGATAAACTATGATGATACCTTTTTTGCTTTAGTTGCAAGGCTGGAGTCTATTACAATATTTCTAGCCTTTCTAGCTCACAACGGTTTCATAGTATATCAGATGGATGTGAATCTGTCTTTCTAAATGGAAAACTACATGAAGAAGTATATGTTCATCAACCACTTGGGTTTGAGAGTTCAAAGTTTCCAGACCATGTTTACCACTTAGAAAAAGCATTATATGGCCTTAAACAGACACCTAGAGCCTGGTATGAAACTCTCTCAGACTTTCTGCTTACAAATATGTTTAAAAAAGGTATAGTGGATATAACCTTGTTGATCAAAAGGTACAAAAATGAGATGCTTCTAGTGCAGATTTATGTTGATGATATTATTTTTGGCTCTACTAACCAAAGTCATCGTGATAAGTTTTCAGAGTTAATGATGAGTGAGTTTGAGATGACCATGATAAGCAGAGGCGTAGCCAGGAATTTAGGATAGGGGGTTCAGATCATAATATCGTATTTTATTGAAAAATAATACCAATAATATTGTATCCAAACAAAACAATTAACCAAAAAACTTACATCTTAGACTAACGTATGAACCTTAGAAGCACTGCCAATCCTTTTTTCTCATTGACTAATTTGATAGGAATAAAAACAATTAGTTAGAAGTTGAACATATATGCCAAACAAACATAATTTAAAACGCAAATAATTAACAATTATAAAAAAATCGTACCTTGTGTGTTTTAAGTTGGACACGTCTTTCTTTCATTGAATAGAAATCATCTATTATCTTATCTGTGGAAAAGGAAGCCGCGATATCCCTTTCTATGTAAAGAAGCAAACAACTTTTAAGAAACTCATCATCTATGGTACTACGAAGTCTTGTCTTCACAATCTTCATTGCTGAGAAAGCTCTTTCAGTTGTTGCCGTTGAAACAAGCAGCGTCAAAATAAGACGAACCAATCTGTCAACCAAAGGATAAGTTGTTGCCTTCCTTGTTTCTTGGCGGCCTCTACACAACTCACAAAGTGTACAAACATTTTTCAGTTGTGGATGATTAGGCACATCTAATTCATAATGTTGCAACTCAAGCTTTAGTTGAATCTTTTCTTGTTCTGTGAAGTCCGAAGGGTAGTAAGTTTTCACTAACTTGCATACATCATCAATTCTGAAGGACTTTTTTGGATCCAAAGCAGCACTAAGACGAAGAAGTTCTGTTACAGACTCATTAAATCTGGAGCTTAACTCTTGCAGTTGACTATCAATAGCAGCAATGAATACATCAACACGGTAATGATGCTCAATAGTCACGTTGTCTTTTTTACGACGTGACCGAATTACATCTTTGTAAAGTCCATTCATATCAGGGACCGTAATGCTATTAGGCTTACAAAAAGAAACAACTTGCTGCAAAAGTGATTCCCATCCTTCATCTCTTAGTTTCTGAATCAATGTCTTTGTAGTAGAAACCAATGTCAAAGCATTAACAATGTCTTGAGATTTTGTTTGTAATGTTTGACAAAGTTTGTCGGTTATCCCCATAATTTCCTTCATCACATGCATAACGAAGACAAAATCAAATGACAATGCATGTGTAATGGCATATGTAGCATCACCTCTTTGAGAAGATGTAGAGCCTTCAATAGCAATGTCGTCTAAAACTACACAAGTCAGACCAAACAATCTCAATAGAAGCTTTAAGGTGCAATCTATTATCCATAACTTGTTGAGTCGTTTGCTTCTCTATCACATTCTCTATGTGACACAGTTGGTTTTTTAGATCTTCATAATATCTGACAGAAAAATTATACGTTGACGCCGGAGACTTACCTTCATGAACGACGAAAGCGCAATCTTTTCCATTATTCACCTTTTTCCATTTATTGAACCCTGCTACGGTAAATCTATCATATCCAACTCGAATAGGCTTTTTATTGAAAAGATAACATGGAAAGCAAAATGCAACATCATTTTTCTCTGAATATTCCAACCACCAAAAATTATTAAACCAAGCTTCTTGAAAACAATGCATTTTATCGTTAGGACCACTCGGACTAAAAGGATACTTCAATTTATGAATTTGGTATGGTCCAAGTTTAATATATGCTCGCCTAATCTCATCACGTTGGTTACTCGGATAACTCAAAATTGAAGGTCGTGCACCTGGATCACGAATCAAAGAATCTATATTGACCTTCCCCAGATTTGATACATCAATCTTTTCAGGTTCGATTGTAACACCCGAAAAATCCTATGCAAGTAAGATTCTAAGTTATATGCAAATTTCGTCATTATTATATTCTTACCAAGTAAATTATGGATTAGATGTGATTGGTTATGGAAAGGATTAAGAAATAGGAGGAGAAAAGCAATTTCTGCCCTTCTCGACCGCCACCAGTCGGGCCAGACTGGTCCAGTCGAGCAAGACAGCAATATATTTAGTTGTGGGTTAGAATGGCCCAGTCGGGAAAGACTGGACCCGGTCGGGCACGGATCTAGTTCTCTTAAAGCCAATTTTTAGCCATTTTATTCATTTGTTCTCTTAACCAAACCCTATCTCCTCTCTTCCAACTTGGTCCAGACCCTCCCATTTCACCAAATCAAATCTTTAAGTTCATCTAGAAGATTAAGAGCTAAATACTCAAGCTTTGTGGGTGGAAGATCATCCTCTTCATCTTCTTCATCATCTTCTCACCATTGTTGACCATATTTTGGGGTTTTCTTGAAAACCTATTGGTAAGTCATTCTAACCACTTCTAAACCTTTGTTATTGTTAAAACTTTTCATTTTAATCCTATAGAACACCTCTATTGATGTATCTCTCATATATTGGGTTTTGACCTATTTTGGGTATTTTGGGAGATTTGAGATTTTGGCAAATATTTGCATGGATCTGATTTTGGGGAGTTACTCTTGGTGTATTTTAGGTTGTTTATGACCTAAACAAGATTTCTAGTGATGGATGTTTATGGATCTAAAGCCTTCACCAAGGAAGCTCAAGATTGGGGAAAATCTAGATTTAGCCTAAA
Organism: Saussurea involucrata; assembly: GCA_033807775.1. NCBI lineage: Eukaryota > Viridiplantae > Streptophyta > Magnoliopsida > Asterales > Asteraceae > Saussurea > Saussurea involucrata. The sequence goes on from JAWVWS010000959.1 coordinate 13,187, forward strand.
TCTAGCAAGGTGAGTTCAAGCTGATTTGTGAAAACGTTATACATGCCAAAAATGTTATTTTCCAAGTATTTGTGTGTTTTACTTGAAATTATCAATTGTTGAGTTATTTGATGAGTTTAACCCTTTTGAAGTGTTTAACTTTATAAATTGTGTAAAACACCCATATTTGGGATTTTGGGATATTTTCATATGTAGAAATCATAAATATGTCATTAAATGATTTATTGCTCAATTAGAGCTTATTTAATGGTTTAATCATGTTGGTGTAATTGATTTTCATAAACCATTTGGTAAAAATGCACGTTTTCGTGTCATGAGTCGTTTTGAGAATTATAAGAGTATGAGTCCAGTTTGGAAAACCCATTTGTATTAATCCATGACGAGTTTTGGGTTAATGACGATTTTGTGGTATATGTTTACCTAAACAATGTTTAAATGCATTTCATATTTTGAGGACCGTCATTTATGGGTCTAATGGGTTTTGAGCATTTTGCTCGGTTTTGACTTTAAGGAAGTCTTGGGGACATTTTGTCCGGTTTTGATGGCTCAATGTGGAGTCTTATTTATGGTTTGCATTTATTGCAACATATTGCATATTATTACACATTATTGATATTTACATGCTCGGGTGCTTTAGTCATTCCGGGATGGGCATGTTATTGTAGACTGTGTTGCATTGGATCCATAGGCACGTAAGTCAGTCTTTATTGTATGGTCTACTGGGTGTCGCGGGATTTGACCGGGCCCCATGTTTTATGACCTTTACTTTTGAAGGGTACACTAGGAGGGCTGAGTCCGGTTGAGCTGTCAGGTATGATTGACGGGCGTTTATGACCTTCGCCATGTCGTGGCAATGCCATGGTTGTATCCCCGCTTGTGCCGAGCCTTTGGTGGTATTCTTGGTAATATTCCGCTAAGGTCAGTTGTCTCTTTGGGTGTGTCTTGAAAGGCGTCGTATGGGACACTTGGGCTTTTATGTCGTGATGTGTCGTACGATTAACGTTGTATGAGTGGCATACTTTTGTGTTCCTCCACTCTCAATGGATACGGGTCTCTCCCGTCGTCGGCCAACTTTACATGGGATTTTATAATGTCCATGTTTTATTATCGTTGGTCTTGTACGATTGACTACAATTGATGACTTTAATATTGGATTCCCCTCCATGTATATTAAAGTTTAAACGAAACATGTCATTTCCATATTTATGGTATTTGGATTTCATTACATTTTACGTTCGCGTGAGTATTGGTTCGTATCATGTTTTTGGTGAAGTATTTTATTTATATGAACTATTCTTCCATGATTTATGGATTGAGTGTTATGTCATCAACCGTGTTTGAAGGTTTCGTATAATATGGATTTATTCACGTTTTGAGTAAGTTTGGATTAGAATTCATTTTGGAAAAACGCTTTATACATTTTGGGAACTTTTCTCATAGACTTTGGTTGCGTTGGAAAATGAGTCATTTACATCCTTCTCATAAACTCTTTTGGAAATCATGATCTATGTCGTAAACTTTCATTTAAGAATTAATTAAATCATTTATAAACTCTTGAACTCATTAGGCGTTAGCCTAACCCTTTTTTATTTGTCGGCATGAGCAACAGGTTTAGGTTGGGAGTAATTCTAGTGAGACTGTGAAAGTTCGAGTGCTAGTAGTGTGCTCGAGTGGTGAATTGGCTAAGTAAAGTCTTCCGCATTTATCTTTGGGATTAACAACTTGTATTTGGGTTAAATAACACCCGATTTGATCTTAGCCTTTGTAATAAGACTCGGATTATAATTGTTTCAGGTATTCCTCGTATTGGTTTATAGGAAGAAATTCTATTATTTTGGATGTATTATCAAAAATTTTATTTAGTTGCTCTTCCCCAATTCGAGGGTGTTACATAGGGGTGAGCATCGGAACTGGGTACCCGCCTTTGGAACCGGAAGCGCTCTGGAACTGCCGGTTCCAGAACCAGAACCGATGTGATTGGTTCCGGTTCCTAAAATACGGAACCGATTAAGACTGGTTCAGGTTCTGGTTCTCATTTTTTGGAACCGTTACCCGCTGGGTACCCGGTCCTGCTATTTTTTTAAAAAAAACTATTTATATATTTATTACATTTAAATATTTAATGATGTTGTATTAGTTTTGTATCTTTATTAGGTGTTTTATTCGTTTTCATCCAAGTGTTTTATTTGAGGTGTTGACGACTTGACGTAAAGACGTGAATTGTTATGGAAGTCGTTTTATTGATGTCAAGACTCAATACACGATAGTTTCTAATTTATTTATGTAATAATTAGTTTTTATCGGATTATTTTTCACCATTTATTGTATTTATTACTTTATGTTGGTAGTTTATAGTTTGCAATAGACTTAAAATTACAATTTTATTGTACGAATTGTTAAAAAAAATTAAAAAAGTTGACATTGGGTACCCGGAACCGGTCCTGGAACCGCCGGTTCCGGTTCTGGTTCTAAAATGTAAAGAACCGATGTAAGCGGTTCCGGTTCCTTCATTCTGGGAACCGCCGGTTCCGGTTCCATGAATTTTAGCCGGGTACCCGGTTATGCTCACCCCTAGTGTTACACAACCCTAACAATCTCTTCCATATCAACCACATTTTCCACAAGATTATCGTGCCCAGAATGTAATTGTGGATCATTCACGTTTTCTTTTCTCTTGAAAAAGGAATCAATGGTTCGTTGCTTGCTCATGATTAAACCTAATATCATAAAATAATTAAGAACTTCATCATTCAAAATTCAACAAATTACAATTTGTATATATATATATATATGCTAATGAAAATTCATAACACATTATTATATCCTTACATCAAATATAAAGCCTCAACTAAACTAATTAATTAGGGTTTGGGTAATTAAATTTATGTTATTATATTTGTCTAAAAAAGAAGTCAAAACACATAACTAATATTAATAATATAATATATGTATTATATGTGTTTAAATTTAAATAACTATATGATCGACATACCTTCAAATTTATTGAAAAGAATTGAAGAATTGATTAAGGTTTGGAGAAATGCCGTCGTCGACTTTTGAATTGAAGGTGAGAGGAGGTTTTTTTTCTTAATTAATGTAGTGGAGGTTTTTAATAAACTTAAAAGTGGGTAATTAATATTTTATTGGACTTGCCATAGACATTGATTAGGGAGGGCCCATAAATACATGGGCTTAAAAATTCAATTTACATTTGCATGATGTATATATAATATATATAGAGGTGAAGGGGACTTTGGGGGGGGGGGGGGGGGGGGTGAGCACCGGCTAGTCCCCCCTTAGCTACGCCACTGGTGATAAGAGAAGTAATATTCTTCCTAGGGCTTCAAGTCAAACAAACTTCTGAAGGAAGTTTTATCAATCATGCTAAATATGTTTATGATGTTTTAAAGAAATATGGGCTAAATTTTTCAATTCATATGAAAACACCTATTGCCACTAGAGCAAAACTTGACTCTGATCCTTCTAGTGAATCAGTGGATGTCCAGAACTACAGGGGTATGATAGGGTTACTTTTACACTTGATTGCATGTAGGACATATATAATGTTTTCAACCTTCCTCTATGCTAATTATCAAGCTAAACCCAATGAATTTCACTTGTCTGCAGTAAAAAGAGTCTTTAGATATCTAAAATGGACTCAATACTTGGGTCCCTAGTATCCAAAGCACCCTGGAAGTTGTCAACTGCTTGGAGGAAAGCTAGTGAGTTGGTCATCCAAAATGAAAAACATTGTGTCAACCAATACTACAGAAGCAGAGTTTGTTGCTGCAGCGTGTTGTTGTTCCTAGGTAATATAGATGAAGACTCATCTCAAACACTATGGTCTAGAGTTTAACAAGGTTTCTATTTTGTGTGATTCCAATAGTGCAATAGCCATCACTGCAAACCCAGTGCACCATTCCAAGATAAGCACATTGATGTCAGGTGCCACTTTATCGAAGATCATGTTGAGAAAGGTACCATTGAAATGTACTTTCTCTCAACAGCTTACGAACTTGTTAATGCCAAAAATTGGCCAAAAGCACAACTTAAGGTTGATGTGGACTTTTAACAACTAAAGAAACGTATCTCAAGACGAAGCAACATAATCGCGGGAAAAAGTAAAAGAGACAAGAGATTTGGTGACGCGGAAAACCCCAAAACGAGGGAAAAACCGCGGTTGACTTGTGAGAGTCGACGGTGCACTATGTTCGCCAAACAGGGGCGAAAGTCCTTTTGTAACAAGTGATTTGTGTACAACAGATTACAAGTAAATGTAAAATAGACTTAGTCATGTGTAAGTGACGTGTGTCGTGTGTTAATCGTGCGAAATAAGTTGTCGTCGTGCGGTTCGAACTGCTGTCGTGCGAAGATGCTTTTAGCGACATTCGTTCGAATTCCTTGCGAATTACTGCGTTTCTGGTAAAGAATTGCTTAGGAAATAGATGGAGCAGAGTGAAATAGCTTGGTGTATTCTTTGGAACGGATTGGAGCAGATAAAACCAGATGCCTTTTTCGGTTGCAGCACATGCTCTTTTATAGCTTCCGCTGGCCATTAATGGTACCTTTATGGAGCACTTCGTAATCGTTGTCGGGCCTTGAATGCCATTGATGAGCTGATCGTTACTAACCGTTTGCGCCATGAATGCTGTTAAACCTGCATTCATGAATAAAAGAAATGGATGTTTGACTGTTAACGGTTAGTATAAAGCGTACGACCGTCTTAAGTCTCATACGTCGTCGTACGGAACGTACGACCAGCGTAATTACGTACGACCGAGCATACGTCCGTGAGCAACTCATAAGACTGTATCCTAGTGCAAGGGTGGTCTTATAGAAATGTTATCTAAGTTTTCTAGCGTCGGTCGTTAGGTGTGATTTTTTACCCAAACAGTTTGCCCCCAAAATTTGAATTTTAGGCGTGAAATTCGAATTTTAAACCTGACGAAGGTATTTCACCACGTGTCGCACGCAGGGAGGGTCTGGTCGAATTTCAACCGTCTTGGTTCGCTCTGGATTGGAGAAAATGAGGTAGTCGTGACGTCACGACGGCGTGCCAGAAGTGAAAAGACGTTTAGAGGACAGGTGGCGCCCATCGGCATGATGCATGCGAAAAGGCGTTTGACAGGTGTCGACCATCGAGCGGGTTGACCTGACATGATCTTTGCCATAAATACCATGCTTCTGGAATTGTTTTGCTTTTACGCTTTCATCACGTTTTCGAGAGAGTTTTCTGAGAGAAAAAGTTAGAGGATTTCCAAAATTCGTTCGATCGTTCGAGGTTTTAGGCACATAAGGTACGATCTCTTATCCCTCTTCTCATTATGCGACTCAAGTCGATAGCCAAAAAGGCTCCTGGGTCTAAGGACCTTATGTACCTATACGTGTCACAGATTTCAGTGCCAGATTTTTCCGTCTCCTCCGAGCCGGCGAGCTTTTTCCAAGAAAAGGAGGAGGTAGAATCCTTGAGGTATTTGGCGGGTATTCCCGTCGAAATCCATTTATACACTCCTGACCAACTTAGGCCGGCGGAATGTTTAGGAGGATTTTTCGTCATGTACGAATATCCTTTTAGGATAGGATTCAGATGGCCATTTACTCCTCTGGTTAGGGAGTTTTTGGGCGTCTTTGATTTGTCTCCTGGTCAGATCCTGCCGGAGTTCTAGCAAATTTTTCAGGAGATTGATCGGATCACCAGTGATTGGGATGTCCCTTTCACGGTGCGTGATCTGTTAACGGCGTTTGACGTGAAGTCGGACGACTATCGCCGTTATAGCCTATCCTCTAGGTTAAGAGGAGGACATACATTGGTTCCTGACACCCTGGTCCGCGATCGTGGGCGGAAGGCCAAATATGTTCTCGGTCGTGTACGGACGCTCGGTCGTATAGACGAGGACACTTCCTGGGTCGTGTCTGGGTGGAACACCAGCGGTATAAATTTCGTTTTGTCGTACGTCTTTTAATACTTAGTTTTGTCTCTCGCTAATTTTTTGTCATTTGTTTTCAGATATTGATTTTGCGAGGTTTGGTCCCGCAGTTGACTCTCAAGAAAAAGTTGCGAGACTTTTTTCTTGTGGGGTCGGAGAGTTATTTGACTCTCCCCGTCGTACGACCGTCAACACTTCAGAGGTTGAAGAAAGAAGTCAACGAGAGACTTCGTCAAGTAAGTGTTTACTAGCCGTGTGTGTTTTAATCCCCTCCGGGTCGTACGACGATTTCGGATATTTCTTATTTTTTGCAGGTGGTTCCGACATGCAGTCGGCTTTGGGCAAGGCGAAGAGGGATGCCCAGCTGGCCTTGGCTAAGAAGGCCCAGGAGCTGAAGAGGAAGGATCCTCCAACTTCGGGGTCGGGGGTTGCGAAGAAGACAAGGTCAGTTCCCCCAAGGGAACCGTCGTTGACGGGTGGAGAGCCTTTGAAGGCCTCCGCTCCTGAGAAGGCGAAGACGTCTGAGGACGGGCCAAGGACGACTCCGCTTAGGTCATCCACTGCAGAGGAGAAGGGGAAAGGTCCTCAGACTGAGGGATCCCCTGAAGTCACGACGGTGAATTTTACGTTACCGTCGGACTTCCTACTGGACGACGTTCTGGATAGGGCGAAGATTTTCCCTAACTTGGGAAAATTTCTCCTACCATCGTTCAAGGATCGCTACCATGGCGCTACCGTGGACGAGACAGGGTCTCACGTCGCAGGCATGACGTTCCTGGTAAGTTTTTATTTATTTTCGTCGTAAGTAAGACTTACCTTTTCGTGCGACTGCAGGCGTTCCAGGCGTCGTTGTGCCTTTTCGGCCATCTAGAGGAGCTCTAGAAGGCCGCTCCTTGCATCGCTGAGAAACATCAGCGAGCGCAAGAGGAAGAGCGCAAAGCTCGAGAGGAGGAACGGGCGGCTAAGGCCAAAGTGAAGGCTCTCTCCGTTCAAGTGGACGATCTCAAGGGTCTTCTGGAAACGTCGTTACTGGAGAAGGAGGAGCTCCAAAATCGTCTCAAGGAGACGCTGGAAAGAGCCTCTGCTTATGAAGCAGAGGTGACGACAACTAAGGTGTCCCTCGCCGTACGCGAAAAACAAGTGGGGGAGCTTAAGTCGTCGGTTAAGGCCGCAGAGGCCAAGACGGGGGCCTTGGAGGAGAAGCTCCTCTCATTCGAGGCGCTGACCCGTCTAAAGGTCAGGGCGGCAATTATGCGCCGTCACCTGCAGGGAAAAAACCCTCTAGCTGGCGCAGAGGCCGAGGTCGCGTCCTACCTCAAACACGTCGGGACCGAAGAGGATCTCGACCAAGAGGATAGGATCGACGATACTGACTCCGCGGAGACCATGACGGGCGGTGCGGAAGATGAGGGTGGAGTTAACCAGGGCCATCAATGATCTTTTGTAATTTGTACTTCGTTCTTGGGTGACCGTTGGTGGTCGTGCATCGTCTTGTATTATTTTTAGGAATTAATACAAGTATGTTTTCGTGTGTTTTACTTTGTCGTAAATAAACAAAATAAACTAATATAGATAAGGCGAACGTAGAATCGTACGATACAGGCGTATATAACCTTTCTAAGTAGTCGGGCGACTGGGCCCTAAATATTCTAAGTATGGAACTCAAGTCATAAGACTTTGGTTCCGACACTTAGCTGAAAGAATATTGGCGACGATCACAAGACCTGTGTAACGAATCATAAGACTCCTTTTTGTGACACGCAAGTCTTAGAAACTAGCTTCTTACTGTATATAGCCTGTTGTGATTATAAATTTTGTGGACTGAATTGTAAGATTCAATTTTCGTCGTATGAGTCATGGATTATAAGTCATGACTTTATCTTCTCACGATACAGATTATAAGACTGATGTTTGTGCGATCCTGTCATATAAGATCCAGGGGTGGTCGTTGGTTTGACCAACGACCCTCCGACGCTTAAGTCAGTAATTGTCTGCCGAACTAAATCGAAACAATTCAAAAGAAGTACTTTTTTAGATGTACTGCATTTCAGCTTCGTGGGAAGTCTTGGTCGTCGAGGGTTTGTAGCCTGTAGGCACCCTTCCCAACGACCTCAGATATTTGATAAGGCCCTTCCCACTTGGTGGAAAACTTGCCTGCGTTGGGTTCCTTGGTGTTCTGGAACACTTGTCGTAAGACGTAATCGCCTACCTGAAAGATTTTGGCTTTAACATTTTTATTGAAATGTCGTTCGACGACTTGTCGTTGAGATGCCATCCTGATCAAACCAGACTCTCTTAACTCTTTTAGAGCGTCGAGATCGTAGCTTAGGTCTACCAAGTTATGATCGACAGACGTATGTCTTGATGTCGGGAGCTGAGTTTCGATGGGTATGACGGCTTCACAATCGTTGACCAATGAGAACGGTGTTTGTCCTGTCGATGTTCTGGGCGTCGTACGATTGGGCCATAGGACCGATGGGAGTTCTTCGACCCACTTCCCTTTTGCGGCCTTAAGTCTTTTCTTGATTGAACTGACGATGCCTTTATTGCTTGATTCTGCAAGACCGTTAGATTGGGGATAACGTAGGGTTGAGGTCGTACGTTTGATATTACGATCCTCACAAAATCGTAGTGTACGATCGCTTATGAATTGCGACCCATTGTCGCACACGATTTCGGAAGGGATTCCGAACCTGCACAGGATATTAGTTTGGATAAAAGAAATAACTTCTTTGTCCCGAATCTGGGAGTAAGCGGCAAAAATATAATCCATAAGGACTAACAGAAAGACCTTCTGCCCCGGGGCAGGAGGTAGTTTGCCAACGATGTCCATTCCCCACCTCATGAAAGGCCATGGAATTAAGGACGTATGTAAAGGTTCAGAGGGTTGGTGGGTCATACCTGAATGTCGTTGGCATGCGTCACATCCTTGGACATACCTGACGGCATCTTTCCTTAATGTCGGCCAGTAATAGCCTTGTCGTGAGATACGATTCGCAAGACTTCGACCACCTGAGTGGTTGACACACTCGCCATCGTGCATCTCCTTTAAGATATTTTGTACTTGTTCGGAGTTGTCGATGCATCTTAGGTTTAGACCCGTCGACGAGCGTCAATAGAGCCCATCGCCAATGATTAGATATTTCGATGCTTTGAATCGAATCTTGCGAGCTTCCATTTGATCTTCAGGTAGTTGGTCGTGCATAAGGTAATATCTTATGTCAGCCGACCAACTGTCTTCCGTGCTAAGAGCACAAATTTCTTTAGAGTCTTCAATAGACGAGGTCGCTAGATGGATCATGGGAATAGCGTCGAACGACGGCTTATTGAGTGCTAACCCAAGGTTAGCTAGTACGTCCGCCTGAGTGTTTTGATCTCTGGGAATTTGTTCGATTGAGAACGGGTCAAACATCTTGGATTTATCTTTGGCTACTTTTAGGTAGGCCATTATTTTGGAATCTTTGGCCGAAAATTCCCCGCTCATTTGGTTTACAACTAGTAGGGAATCACTTCTGACGTGGAGCGCGACTGCCCCCAAGTCGCGAGCCATATCCATGCCCACGATCAGGGCTTCGTACTCCGCCTCGTTGTTGGTGGCTTTCAAATTGCATCATATGGAGTACACCATCTTGCCCCCTTGTGGGGATTTTAAGACGACACCGAGGCCTGCTCCTCTAGAGTTCGAGGAACCGTCGACGTGGAGTACCAGGTTGTGTCGCTTATAGTCGCCACAGTACAAATTTTGGTATGCGCTTCTTTCTCTAGTTCAAGACTGAAGTCAGCGATGAAATCAGCCAAGACCTGCGATTTTATTGTTGTACGAGGTTTAAAGTCGATGTCGTAGCTGCTGAGGTATATGCTCCATTTTGCTAGTCGTCCTGATAGCTCAGGCTTCCTTAGAATCGACTTAAGAGGAAAGCTCGTCACGATCGTAATGGGATGGGATTCAAAGTAGTGTCGTAACTTCTTTGCCGCTGTCACTAGTGACAAAAGGAGTTTCTCCATGGACGTATATCGGGTTTCTGCATCCAATAAAGATTTACTGACGTAGTAAATCGGCATTTGCTGCCTATCGTCCTCTCTAGTTAAGACGACACTTACAGAGTGAGGACTTACGGCAAGGTACCGTTGTAGGACCTCGTGTTCTTCTGGCTTTGAAAGTAATGGCAGGACGGCCATATATTCTTTCAATCATTGTAATGCTTGCTCGTGATCGTCCGTCCAGTCGAAGCCCTTGTTTTTTCTTAAGACATTATAGAATAGACGACATTTATCCGACGAACGTGAGATAAAGCGATTCAGGGTGGCCACACGACCCATGAGTCGTTGGACCTCCTTGAAGTTTCTGGGTGGCTTGATGTTCATCAAAGCCTTGATTTGATCCGGGTTGGCCTCTATGCCACGTCGCGTGACCATATAGCCTAGGAATTTCCCTACGCTTACCCCGAAGGAGCATTTCGTAGGATTCAGTTTCATCCGATATTTTCGCAAGATGTCAAAGGATTCTTTCAGATGAGAGATATGATCGGTCGCCTTTTTGGACTTGACAAGCATGTCGTCAATGTAGACCTCCATGGTGTCGCCAAGATGTTCTTTGAACATCTTGTTAACCAATCGTTGGTAGGTTGACCCTGCATTCTTCAGACCAAAAGGCATGACTTGGTAGAAATAGATGCCTTTGTTTGACATGAAGGCAGTCTTTTCTTGGTCTTCGATGTGCATCAAGATTTGATTGTATCCGGAATAGGCGTCCATGAACGTCAGGAGTTCATGTTCTACGGTCGCGTCGACTATAGCGTCGATGTGAGGTAACGGGAACGGGTCTTTAGGACAGGCCTTATTGAGGTCTGTGAAGTCGATGCAAACTCGCCATTTTCCATTCTTCTTTTGTACGACCACGACATTGGCTAACCAGTAGGGATATTTCACCTCTTTGATCTTCCCGGTCTTGAGCAAATTGTCGACCTCATCGTCGATCACTTTGATTCGCTCAGGAGCGAACTTTCGATGCTTTTGCTTTACTGGTTTAAAAGACGCGTCGACGTTCAACTTGTGAGATATGACACTAGGGTCTATACCTACCATGTCTTCGTGCGTCCAAGCGAAATAGTCAGCATATTCCTGCAAAAAGGAGGTTAGTTGACTTTTTATGGCAGGATCTAATGATGCCCCTATGAAGACAATCTGATCAGGCTTGCTCTGATCTAAGATGACTTCATCCAGACTATAGACATTCTCAGATTCAGGGGTGTCCTGGGCCTGTGATTGTAGTGCTGCAGGATCAGATGGGGCTGCCATTATCCTGGAATCAACAAAAACTTTTGCAAGATCGTTAGAGCGATGTATGTGCTGGGTTGAGATTTTCTCTAGATGGGGTGCCACGGGTGGCGCCAAACTGTTAATGCCAAAAATCGCAAAAAAGCACAACTTAAGATTGATGTGGACTTTTAACAACTAAAGAAACGTATCTCAAGACCAAGCAACATAATCGCGGGAAAAAGGTAAAAGTGACAAGAGATTTGGTGACGCGGAAAACCCTAAAACGAGGGAAAAAACCGCGGTCGACTTGTGAGAGTCGACGGTGCACCATGTTCGCCAAACATGGGCGAAAGTCCTTTTGTAACAGGTGATTTGGGTACAACAGATTACAAGTAAATGTAAAATAGACTTAGTCGTGTGTAAGTGACGTGTGTCGTGTGTTAATCGTTCAAAATAAGTTGTCGTCGTGCGGTTCAAACTGCTGTCGTGCGAAGATGCTTTTAGCGATATTCGTTTGAATGCCTTGCGAATTACCGCGTTTCTGGTGAAGAATTGCTTAGGAAATAGATGGGGCAGAGTGAAGTAGCTTGGTGTATTCTTTGGAACGGATTGGAGCAGATAAAACCAG
>JAWVWS010000960.1:0-25000 GCA_033807775.1 Saussurea involucrata
TCTGTAAAAATCCACTTTCGAGAGATCGGGCTTTTTATAGACATTCCGTACTACAAAGTGACTAACCATTTCGTCACTATGAGCATCTCAAGGAAAACTTACACACATACCCATTTTATTTACTTATTTAGTTTTTGTTGTTAAAACCCCAAAACTCACTCAAAAAGATATTTTCTTCTTCTCTTATTGAAATCGGTGTATTCTCGACTTAGGACTCAGAACTTTGAAATCCAATCCCTGTGGATACGATACTCGGTACTTTTACCACTTTATTACTTGTAGCGATCCCAGTGTTGGTGTATACTTGCGCCCCCACTGTGGGAACATTTGTGCCCACATTTCTGGGTACACGTTTTCCAGTTACCACTCCGCATCCGCAATTGCGAGTGCGGACCAGGTCCGCAATTGCGAGTGCGGACACTTTGGCTATTTTTGTAACCTGTGAGAGTTTTTTTGGCTATTTTGTCAACATTCTTTGTCCCTTTGGCTATTTGAGTCAATTTCCTTAATATTTGCGGATCATTAGGTTTACAAAGATGCCAACTAGTTCTACTATAAACAGAAAAAAATCTATCGTCTCTAATTTCCTAGACCACTCTGTCCATCCAATAATATTTTGACACTTGATCATCTTTTAAATTAAATAATTAATTGACTTTAAAACCATTTAACATCCTTAAGCCCCCAATAAAACACCCTCACTAATAAAATTTTATCTCTTTATTTAATCAAGATTTCATCTATCTTTAAATTAAATTCAATAAATTATTATTCTTTCACATATTTATTCTAGAAAAAATATCTTTTGCTCTCATTATCTTTAATCCGACTTTTCCTATTTTTCTTTCAGTTCAGTTATTCGTTGTCTTCCAAATTTCTTCCAAATAAATTTTAGAGTAAACTACCAATTTGCTCCATGTGGTTTAGTGGTTATAACATTGTTGGTCCTTGCTGTTTTGAAATTACAAATTGGCCATTGTAGTATGCAAAAATGATCGGATTTTATCCATGCCTCTAACACCATTAGCAATCATGTCATTATGACACACCACATCATTGCACGTGAGGGAAAAAAACGTCTTCCTCTTTAAATGTTGGTCACAAAGGAGTTTACACAACTTTTAAGGTTTATAGAAGAGGGGGTTGAATACAAACACAACCATTTACTTTTTAAACTCTTCTATTGATTATAAACATAACCAATACAGGAATTTAAAGATTTTTTTGCGGATGAAGATAAGGTAGGTACCTAATATAAAACAATATATCTTTGCTAAACATATAACACTAAGAATCTTTGAAGCAAAACTGATAAAACACAAAGGGGCTCTTGCATTGGAAAACACTTAGAAAGCAGAGAGAAATCGTATGCAAGTCACTCACTTGAGAGAGAAGACCTTCAACTATTTATACCATGTGTATTTAATGCAGGCTGAAGGTACAGTCCATGTGTCGTTCAGGGTGAGGTTTGTTGTAGGTTCAGCTTGTTCTTTTATCTGGGCAGGCTTGTCCTTCAGGTAGTGGCTATGCACGAAAAGAGATAACAAGGCTTTAATCGTACTATACATTTGTACAAATCTAACTTTTGGCAAGAGAATAAGACAGAAAACTTGATCTACAAGACTTTGATTCAACTAGCTGAGAAACATAGAATGGTTCATCAGTGATCTTTGAGTCTTCATAATCAATATAGGTCTCTTTTAGATAGGAAGTTTCAACTCATTCCACTTCAGTTCTTATTTTTATCTTCTTATTTAAACAAAATCACTAAGTACAAGCTGAACATACTTAACTATATTATAAGATACTAAAAATGGCTAATGATAGAAAGTGGTCATCATCAAATCACTGAGGAGGATCAACAATCTCTCTCTATTTGATGATGATAAAGCCATATGAAGTGAAACACTAAGTTAAAGAATAAAGTAAAGAGAACTCATAAATTCGGTGTCCTGTTTATTGTTTTCATGGATTTTTTATCACTTGGAATAAATGGAGTGCTTTAGGGTTAATCATTTCATTAAGAGTTTGATTATTATAAGTTCTGAAGGAAAAGTACAATGACTGAAGAAAAAGATAACTTACATACTACTCTATAGAAGACCATACTCTATTTGTTCTATGTTTCAGCTCTCTAGTCTAATCTTTCTGTGAAGAGCATGCTTTAGAATAGTGGTTGTGTCATAAAAAAGTGAGGAGGAATACTAGATGTTCCAGTAAAGCGAGATGGGGTTCTAAGGATCTTTAAAGAGAAGTTCATCGATTCAATCATAAAATAAGATGTTGTAGATAGGTTTGAAGAGAACATTGTTGGGGATATGAGTGTCATTAGGTGGGAGAAATAGGTTCAACATTGAGAGGTCTAGGAGGTCAGGAATAATAACTGGCTGAGATGGAACAACATCCAGTCATCCAGGGGGAACTTGGTCTCATATTCATTTTTGCCTAAAGTTCCATCTTTTACCATATAAACTTTTAGAGTCAGCAGGGGATCTAGAGGATCATTGATTATACACTTCAATTTGTTGAGACACTTCTTTAGAGCCTATTCAATATTTCCTTTATATTTGGATTTGGACTTCTGGATGGCCTTTGCAATCTCCAACTATTCAGAATATCCATATTTTTTCAGAAAGGAGGGATAGTCAATAACAATTGTGTTATCAACTATGGAGATAGTTAAAGTCACCCATGGAAACTTGTGCATTAGTTTTCCTGCTATGGTGACATCAGTGATATTAGCCTGCTTTAGGAATTGATTGACTTTCATCTTACACAATTTAACCTACTTTGCCATAAGTCGGTTATCATTAACGTTTTGTTACTCAACATCTTTGAAAAGAAGAGCCTGAGCACAACTAAGATTTTTATTTCTTACCAACTACATGTTCTATTGTTCATATGCAACCAAAAGCATGTTAAGGCAAAAGAACAAGGACATGTATTCCACTCATCTGATGACACGCAGACTGTACTTTCTGAAGTGCATTTAATGCATTGGGTGTAAATAGTTCTAATGATCTACTTCTTCACACTACCTCATTCACCTATCATGCTTTCTAAGTGTTCTCTTTTCTCTCTTGTTCTTATCATGTGCAAGAAAACTTAGTTATTCTCGAAGATTGTTTAGAGTAGATTTATCTTTAACCTTATCTTATTCCACACCAATTTGTAAATTATGGTGGTTTATCTTTAATAAATAAAAGAATTTAAAGTAGTAAAAATTGTGTGTTTGTATTCATACTGCCCTCTATAAACTTGTAGAACCCTTTGGGATCAACAACATAGTTTTCACAAAGCAACTTGAAACGCATTTTTCTAGGTTAAGTTAAACCTAGTTTCAAAACCCAAGATTTAGCTCCCAAAAGTGAATTTGAAGTCTACAAGTAAAGATCTCCAAGAAACTTCTCAAGACCACAATCCAAGCCAAAAAGACTTGAAATATTAACACAAGATTCATGTCCACAAAGATCCCAAATATAGATCTCAAAATACCCAAAACTTACCTCAATGTATTGAAATTTCCCTCGATAGATCCTTAATATCCAAGCTAATTCTTCCATTTGCTCTCCACAATCTTTGAAATCGCCCTTGAGTAGCTTAAGAATCTCCCCTGAGAAAAATAGAAATGAAGAGAGATGAGATGAAGAAAGTAAGAAAACCCCAAAAAAATCAGCCTCCTTTAAGCCATCAGACTGTCCATGTGACATCCGTAAATTTCAGTAAGTAAAAGTCACCTTGTGCGCTTTGTGGGTTCTAAGTCGTGGTTTCGAGTTAGGAATCTATTGCTTTAGTTCCTAAGAGAATCGAGGGAATGTCGGGTGAGAAAAGTGGGTTTTTGAGGATCGGTATGAGTGGGGCGACATTGCCCAACGATAGTGTTAGGTGTCACAATCGCTGGCAAGGTCGCGGACTGGGGAATAAACACGATACCATTTCAGCGATTATGCTAGCGATTGTGACATCCTGTCACTCTCACCGATCATAATCGCGGTCGCCCCTCAGACTGTTAAAAACTCGATTTTCCCCCTTTTTCATTTGTTACTTCATCTACTCCATTCTTCTCTCCAAGAACTAAACCCTCACCTTAGAAGTCAGATTTTGAAGCCTTTGAGGCACCTTCTCTTGGATTTTTAAGTGTTCATCCATCTTCAGGCTTGGGAACCTCAACTGTTAGATCAAGTGTTCATCTCCATTCCTTGAGATTTCTAGGTTTTAGGGGTTTTGCTCAAAACCTAAGTGGTTTGGATGATTTTGGGAAAGTATGGTCAAAATTAGGGCTTTAGTCAGAATGGATATTTTGATATAAGATGTTTGAGAATGATTTTAAGCATGTGGTTATGTGTTGGGAGCTTGTGGATCTAGGATTTGGAAGGATTGCTTGTAGATTCAAGTTTCTTCAAGGAAGCTCGAGATTGATGTAAAAGCTAGATTTAGCCTAAATCTAGCAATGTGAGTTCAAGCTACTTTGTGAAAGTTTTGTACATGCCAAAAATGTCCATTTTGAAGTGTTTATATGTTTTACGTGATAATTATCAAATGTTGGAGCATTTGATGAATTTTACTAAATCTTGTGAAACACCTATAGTTGAGACTTGTGGGTACTTTACTAAATAAATCATAAATATATATGTGTTTTGATGATTTACCTTACAAATGTGGGTCGTCTGGTAAAATGCATTTTTAGCGTGTGTTTTGGAGAAATGCATAAATAGTGTTATGGGACGTTTTGAGAGTGTAGATGGTGTAAGTTCCTTTGGAAAAATAATTTCTCCCAATCTAAAATTGTGTTTGAATTATTCATGTCTTTAGAGCATGTGTTTGCATAAATGTGGGTTAATTACGCTTTATTGCATTTTATGACTTTTAACAAATGGTCAATTGATTTGTTAAGCTTATGGCTCGGTTTTGACTATGTTGGGTCTTGGGGACAATTTCCCGTTTTAATAGCTTAATGTAGAGCTTTGGTTATGAATTTCATTTACTGTATCTTATTTGAGAATTACATTGAGTGTGTTAGTCATTCATTTAGAGTCATGTAATGTTTTAGACTGTAATGCAATGGATCCATTGGCATAGAAGTCAATTTTATTTATATGCACAATGGGTTAGTTGTTCCCATTTATTTGGCTAGATACAAGCAATGATTTACCGGAGGACTCAAACTATAGACCGTGGGTGGTTAGTCTTGATGACCTTGTGACCGTGATAATTTGATTCTAGCAAATGAGCATACCCTAGTACATTGGAGGACTCGATCTATAGACCATGGGTGGTTGAACTTGATGACCAATGTGCTATGGTAGAAGATCTAAAACATGGATATGTGACTTACTTTTCTGTTCCGTCAGCTCAATGGAAGCGGGTCTCCCACGTCACCAAATGGTGAATTTTGGATATATTCTTTGGAAACAAAATTTATCCACGATTTGACGCTTCCGATGTTCTTGTTGTTTATATTGGTCGTTTTGGGTATCGAAAATTATCCACGTTTTTGGTGACATTTGGTGTATGGATTTCTATCTATGATTTGTGGTTAGAACATTATAGCTTAGTCTGTTTTCGGATGTTTTGGATGATAAAGTTTTAGTCCACGATTTCATTATTTGAGAATTTAATCATTATTCACATTTTAGGTGAGTTTTGGGTTGAGTTACTGTAACACCTCGGATTTCCATTATATTATGTTTAATGTGAAGGGTCAAAAGAGTAATTGGTCAAAGTTTTTGGACTAATTGTAAATATAAAACTTCAGGGTTGAGTTGGTATTTTGTTGATAGTTGATTTGTATATAAAGTCTGAGTCGGCTTAAAGTGAGAAAATATCTCAATTGAATCCCTGAAGTCGGTTCTATCAAACAGCGAAAGAGATATCCAGAATCTTGATTTTTGCTACGGTAAGAAATTGAATCATGATTTTCAATTCAATCTTTTAGAAATCAATGAGCAGATTAAGCTGATTTTGATTTGGTATTGGATAGTTGGTGTGAAGGATTGAAGGTGAATCACTTTGAACTGCAGTCTGTGTTCGAGTTCTAATCCCAGGTGAGTTCATCCTTTAAATTTTGTCTAAATAGAATTGATAAGTTGAACTGAATGAGTTTTGTGAAAATAATGATATCTGTATGAATGGATACAAATCATTTGATAGAATTCTAGATGAAAAATAGTGGAACTGGGTAAAATTGGTGAAATCCGGAAGATGAGTAATCCGGATTGGTACCGGATTCTAGATTGGTACCGGATTCAGGATGGTTTCCGGATAGATTCCGGAATTGAGGTTCCCGGATTGGGCTTTCCCCGAATTTTGGATGGGAGTCCGGATAATGGTTTTCGGATATCGGATGTGATCCCGGATGGTTCCGGACTTGAGAGTTCAGATACTATTTCCGGATGTTAAGTCGCCGAAGAGGGACAATTGAGAATACAGGTATGATAGATTATTTGGGGTTCTTAGCTTTGAGAATATGTTATGAAATGTTTTGTGCGTTCGAGTAAATATGCACGTATGCTAGTAAGTGTAATGGATCCATATGCACTGACATTATTTGTAATGTGGAATAGGCATAAAGTAAATTGTAATTCCCGTTGACCTAAGAAATGAGGAATACGCATAAAGTAAATTGTAATCCCATTTCGTATGGTGATGAGAATTGAGGAATAGGCATAAAGTAAATTGTAATTCCTATTTCGTATTGTGATAAGAAACGTGGAATAGGCATAAAGTAACTTGTAATTCTCGTTGATGTGAAATGAGGAATAGGCATAAAGTAAATTGTAATTCTCATTTCATAGTGTGATGTGAAATCTTGGAATAGGCGAGAGTTAATCGTAATTCCTGATTTCTATGGGAAGGTAAGAGATAGGCATAAAGTAAATTGTAATATCTACTTCCATTCCAAGAAATAGGCATAAAGTAAATTGTAATTTCTTGGACATGAGCAATGATCTAGAATCTGTGATGATTCGTAGTAGGCTCTTGAACGTGATGATATGACTTACTGAGTGTTAGTCATATTCATGGAATCGGGTATGTTCCCGTCATCGTAAGATGTTTATATGTACGGTAAGAATGATGGCAAACCAGGTTTGTTTATACGCTTTGTTTACATTGGTTTCCAAAGCTTATAAAGTTTTAATTTGAAAATGGATGTTCTCACTAGGCGTAAGCCTAATCGTTTCAAATTAAATTTTCTTACCAGGTACGAGCTCGGGGAAGTAATAACGGGAAGAGAGAAGAGTGATACTAGATATTCGACTTTTGGTGATGAAATGGAGATGTTAGCATATATGAGGATGTTTTGGTGAATGGTCTAAACAATTAGTATAATCTGATCTTAATGTTTAGGATTAGATTAGAAGATTGTTTTGATAAGTTCAATTTATGTATGTGAACCCTCATTACTAATTCTCTATTTATATATAAAAGTTGGATGGAATTATGGTTAACTTTGTGGAATTTTAAGGTTTAAATTTGTCCTGGTTTTTGGATGTTTCAGTTACATTTTGAAGGAATGTTTCATATTGGGGTTTTCATCACAAAACTTGTGTGTTTTGGAAAATGGGTTGGTTTCATATTTAATGTATAACATTTTTAAAAATCTTGATTTAAATTGCATTCTTTCAGTTTTACGATTTATATAATTAAGATGAAAACTCTTGAACTCACTAGGCGTTAGCCTAACCTTTTTACTTGTCGGCATGTGCCTCAGGTCCTTGTTGGGGGAATGGTACTAGAAACACCATGAAGAGTTGAGTGCTAGTTAAACACACGTGAATGGTCTAGTTATTAGATGACGTCTTTCGCCTTTGAAGATGGTGACGGTTATTGGGTTTTAGTAACACCCGACCTAAATATAGTCATTATATAAGACTTGATTTATTATTTGTTGAGGTTAAATATAGAATTTCATTTGAGATACTTCAAATATTGATTTGCAGGAAGGGATTTTATCCTTCATTTGATGTATTATTGAAAATTTTAAATTAGTTGTTCTTTTCAAATTGAGGATGTTATAGTCCACGTGACCTTGCTCGCGACCTCGGGGTTGCGTTGTTGCCCGCTTCTCCCCTACATGAAACCAACATTTCACGCGGTTTTAGCCGCAAATCTTGCCACAGACCAAGCTCAAGCTGCATAAGTCTCTGGTTGGCCAACAGAGGTCAACGTGACCCATGTGGCGAATGCATGTTGCATAAGCCTTAAACTCACACTATTTTGACCATTTTGGTCCCTGAACAAGTCATGATTGATTTTGCCACTAAACCTTTAAATTATAAATGGTTTTCTCACTTAATGAAGATGGAATTAGTAAAAAAGGAGACTTCAAAACTAATGGGTGTCAAAGTTTGCCACTAGATGAGTTATCAACTGATGTGTTCTCCAGTAACTGCTTTAATTTTGCAACGATCCAACAATCATTTCTTTAGGTTTATAGGTTACGATTTCAACCAAAATTGTGACTATAAATTTGAGATTATTATCGAGTTAATTTCGTAATACTCAAAGAGATTTAAGTCAAAATACAACATCAGAAAAATAAGCTCTCACACAATCTAAATTCTTATCTAAATGATTACTTAAGGTTGGGATTGCCGATATCAATCTTTTGTACAAAAATATTTCCCCAACATTGTGCTATGAAAATTATTACATACTCTGGCTTTTTTTTTCATTTTAAAGCCAAGTTTTCCTTTATTTCTACTAATCACAGCCACAACAAGTATAAGTGATTGGATTACTAAGTTATGCTAAGTACAATAATTAAAATATAGAAATCGTCATCAACAGACTAAAATTAAGATATTTATACTACTTTTGCATAAAATGACAAAAATATAAACCTAAAATAAATTAAAATAATTGGTTAGGCATTGAGTGTGATCTCAATTGAACATTCATATGGAGCATTTTATTTCTTGTCCTCGGGCGTTCTTACCTTTTGTTTGATTCCGCAACTTGCGTCCTCTTCCGAAGTCAACATCCTTTCGAAATGCATGTGGGACGTGTCATGATGAGTACTTTTTCCGGTTCGTCCGTTTGAATTCTTGCCCAATAAGCTTCGTGGGACGTGTCGCGTGTCATGATGAGTACTTTTCTCGTTCATCATTTTCTCTCTCTACACTCACTATATAAACTCTTCATGTTTATATTTTTACCTTTTACGTGCATATAAGAGAAGATTGTTGATCCAAACCCTTCAGTTAAACATATAGCAAAATCAATTCAAGTTTTTGTGTGTATGTTAATTTCAAGATCACGTTGAATAGAGATAGTAGAGGTGTACATGAGTTAGGTCTAACCACTTTTCAAAAATGAATGAAGATTAAATTATGCTTTTACCTTCTCATAAAAAATATACCATTTACAATAACATAGACATAAAAATACTTATGAAGTTGATCCTCCAAAAAAATAAGAAAATTAATTGTTTTAGCCATTTTTTATGTTGGTTTCATCTCCTGACCACTTTCTTCATGTTGTTACCAAAATAGCAGCACCTCCGCAATTCTAGGTTCGCAATATGCAAAAAAAGAAAAAAAATTGGAAAATCAATCAGATTCGTTATTTTGCTTTTAGGTATGTCCGCAATTACGAACCTATTTGTATGAATCTGGTGCTATTTTGATAATTTTAAGAAGAACTTGGCTAAGAGGTTAAGCCATGATTAAAACAATTAATTTTCCAAAAAAAATAATTCAACCATTTTTTGGTATTTTGTTTCATTTGTAATAAAGTAACAAACTAATTATAGATTCTTGGTTTTGTTGTGATCGAAAATGGAATGGATGGTGCAACGGTCGCCCGAATTTCAGGTACATTATACCGGGCTCTGTTTTGCTCCACATTCCCCCATTTACACATACTCGCCAAACCTAAATGTGATTGCTTCTTTCCAACTTTTCTCTCTCAGGATCAATCAATCAGCCTTTGGAGTTCTTGATAGGTAAATCTTCGAATTTAATCTTCATTTCATTGATTATACTCGCAAATTTGTTCGATTTCGGTTTCCGTTTCCGTTTCCGTTCTATTGATTCCATGCATGTCTCTGGTTTCTAAATTTATATGATTATTTGTGAATCAACGATTTATCTGTTGGTTTTGTGTCTAAAAACGATTTGGTATCTACGGTTCGATTCAAGCAACTCGGTTGTATTTATTAGGGAGATGCCTGTTCATGTGTTGATTTTAGTAATTTTAACGTGATGATCTGAAAGCAATTGTCGATAATTGCATTAGTTAGGTATCACATTGTGGAATCAATTTGACATCCTGTAATATTTTCGCGGTTTGTTTCATGTTCCGGAGATCTTAAACATATTCTACTTTTACGACTTCTGAATGATTTTATAAAATGAAGTTGCTATCAAAATTTTGTCGATAACTTTTGCTCCACATTTGAATGTTACAGTTCCTTTCAAAACGATTGTACCCTAATTATGCACACACATACATACATATCTATATATATATACATATATGCATTAATATGAATACACACATATACATATCTCTATATTGCTAGTATTCCCAATAATAAGTTAAAAATTTGTTGTCATTAGACTTTGATTAGATCATGCTTTTAAACACAGGAAAACACAATTTTTTGTTTTAGAATTCCATCTTATTTTTTAAGCAAGAAACAACTCGGGAAACATGGCACTCTGTTGCCAAAAGCACGCATTTTACATTACATAAAATATAGATGTACAAACCTGAGGCCTGTTTGTTATGTTTTTTTTCCATAGTTCACATGGTAATGATTCTTGATCATGATGTTCCCTTTGGTTAATATGTTTGGTTGTGAACACAAATCAACATTTGACAAATGACGTTGTTAAGAACTACTTCTCCATAAATTTGTTGATGAGCTTCATTTGATCATGCCATTTTCTAACAGGATTTAGTTAAGATGGCGGACTCAGAAGACATTCAACCACTTGTTTGTGATAATGGAACTGGAATGGTTAAGGTATTTATTCGAAAGTGGTATTGAACTTTTGTAGCTAAACTACTTTACTCTCATTCTGTTTAATGCCCTGATTCATTTTTCATAGTCACCCCAAAATAAATGCAACGACAAACATGACAAATGGGAATTGTTGCATTTATTTGTGTAGAAGTTAATATATAGAAGTGAATAAATGTCGCTTAAGTCTTCTATGGTTAACTACTGTTATTATTAAGGCTGGATTTGCTGGAGATGATGCCCCACGAGCAGTTTTCCCGAGTATTGTTGGGCGGCCTCGTCACACTGGAGTGATGGTTGGGATGGGGCAAAAGGATGCATACGTGGGTGATGAGGCTCAGTCCAAGCGTGGTATTTTAACTTTGAAGTACCCAATTGAGCATGGTATTGTGAATAACTGGGACGATATGGAAAAGATATGGCATCACACCTTCTACAATGAACTCCGTGTGGCTCCAGAGGAACATCCTGTTCTCCTCACTGAAGCACCTCTTAATCCAAAAGCCAATCGTGAAAAGATGACCCAAATCATGTTTGAAACCTTTAATGCTCCTGCTATGTATGTTGCAATTCAGGCTGTTCTCTCACTCTATGCCAGTGGCCGTACAACTGGTAACTTTCTTTCTTATCTATGTATCTATCTCATCAGGGTCTCAACTCTCACCTGAGTTTATATCTCTCCCTCCCCGGACCCCACCTTTACGTGGGATCAGTGGGTGATCCATAAATTTTGGTGACGAGGTCAGAATTTAAGTAATGCCTACTTATGGGTATCCGTCTTATTTATCTCTTTGAGTAGGATGATGCTCAATAAAAAATTATTTCTAATGATCCAAAGAAGATCATTGAAATAAAAAATTAGACATCAACTACTAAACCTTAACCCTAAAATAACAACAAAAAACTAACAATTTGCCATCAACTAAGAAACCTAACCCTAACAATTAATAATTTACCAAGAATTAACAATTATACATTAACTAACAAACTCTAACCCTACCAATTCACAATTAACAATTAATATAAAAAAGAATTATATAAAAATATTAACAATGAAATTGGGCTAAATAAAGGTTATGGGTTCTATTTCTATCGGGGGTTAAAACACATATAATTAAAAAAAGATTAAACTTTATACTATAAAAACTATTTTTTTGAGCCTTTAAGGGGTCATTTGAACCCCCAAATCATACAATAAATCCGCCCAGGTGTGATATATTGGACTCGTCTGGTCTGGTTTGGTTTGAAATGGGCCCCAAAAAATTTCAAACCGCGACACCAGTTTACCATAAGGGTGACTATAGAAATTTTTCCTAAAATTATAAATAGATTAGTAAGTTTTTTTTTGGAAGGTTATCCGAGGACATTGTCCTGACTAATCCCGGCAAGGTGAGGCAATTGCCCCAGCTGCTAAAGCGTGCAGCCCTGAGTTTATCCCCAGTGGCCATAAGTTGGAAGCGACTGGATTCGAACTTGGGGTAGATGGGTTACTAGCCACATCCCCCACAATTCTTAACCAGTACGCCACAAGCCTTGTGGTTAATAGATTAGTAAGTTGAATGCTTGTGTTTGCAATAAAAGGTTCTTGGTTCGGAGTCCTTCAAAGTTTTTGTCCAAATCTTTGTTTAAAATAGAAACCTAATATCTTAAGCTAAAAAACGTGAATTTTGCTAACAGCAAGATTCGAACCCATGCATTTTCGAAGGGCGGATACTATAACATAGCGGTCTTTAACCAAGTACTAACTCACCCACCTTAAACTTAGAGCACACAACGAAACGTTATGGTGGCATTCTGCAGGTTCGGAATTTTTTAACCATGAAGTTATGGCACGGGCGACCATACACTACTAAACAGACAACGGAAATCCGTCGAAAATGTCTATCAGCGGCGGATTTCCGGCGGATTCGACTGTCGTAAGATCCCCCGCCGCAGATTGACATTTCCGGCGGATTCACTATTTCTGGCGGATATATCCGTCGGAAATCCGTTCGGCTTTTTCCCCATTTTCTTAAACAAACTCGTTTAATCAAGTTTTCTTAATCGGTTTTTCCCCATTTTCTAGTTTGATTATTTAATAGCTAATTAGTTTAATTAATTTCTAATTTGATTATTTACTTGCTAATTACTTTAATAGTAATTTAATTTTGAGTTAACTAGTATTTGTGACGGATAGGAATTCCGTATTCGTCACAATGTTCATGAGAATATATATTTAAAAAAAACGAATTGACGGATTTGTGGCGGATTTTCGAAGGATTTACGGTGGTGTTGACTTTTGCTTACTTTTGTTGATTCCGTCGGTAATAGTCATTTGTTTAGTAGTGGTATGTCCCAACATAGGTCCACTTTGTCAACGTATTATAAGTGTCTCTTACTTGGCACATGCCAACCGGGTAAGAGTCACCACCGTCACTTACCGGATAAGATTCTCGGCTAGCAAAATGACACGAATCATCTTTTACCGGGTAAGCATCTCTTACCCGTTAAGAGGCAATAAGTGTTTAGTTAGCCCATAAGAGGCCGTAAGTGTGTAGTAAACAGCCCCTACTTAAGAAGGTTCCTGAATTGTGCAGGTATCGTTCTTGATTCTGGAGATGGTGTCAGCCATACGGTTCCCATTTACGAAGGTTACGCACTCCCACACGCCATATTACGTCTGGACCTTGCTGGGCGTGACCTGACCGATGCATTGATGAAAATCCTGACTGAACGGGGTTATTCCTTCACAACAAGTGCTGAACGAGAAATCGTAAGAGACATGAAAGAGAAGTTAGCATACATTGCAATTGATTTCGAGCAGGAACTAGAGACATCGAAAACCAGCTCTTCAGTCGAGAAGAGCTTTGAGTTGCCCGATGGGCAGGTGATCACCATCGGTGCTGAACGATTCAGATGCCCAGAAGTCCTGTTCCAGCCATCGATGATCGGAATGGAAGCTGCTGGGATTCATGAAACAACATATAACTCTATAATGAAATGTGATGTGGATATTAGGAAGGATTTGTATGGAAACATTGTGCTCAGTGGTGGGACCACCATGTTCCCTGGTATAGCTGATAGAATGAGCAAGGAAATTACTGCTTTAGCCCCAAGCAGCATGAAGATTAAAGTGGTGGCTCCACCAGAAAGGAAGTATAGTGTCTGGATTGGAGGCTCCATTTTGGCATCTCTTAGCACTTTCCAGCAGGTAGATTCTTATTATAATGTGTTTGTTTGGTTTGATTCAAGAGAATCAGTTACTTAGGGGCCGTTTACCCAACTCTTACCCATTAAGCGCTCACCGGTAAGTTTTCTTACTTTGTTACCGGGTAAGATGTTAGTCTATTAAAACGATAAGCGAAAGATCGTATGAGAAGTTGAGGTTAACGTGAGAAGCGTGAGAAGTAGATCTGAATGATATTATTAATGGGTATGAAAAGTCCATTTCTCATCCAACGATTGATAACCACTTCTCACGTTAACCTCAACTTCTCACCGGAACACAACCCTAAAACGATATTATTAACGCCGGCGTTGACTTTTCTTGATTCCGCCGGAAATATTTCAAACGGCGAAAACGGGCGTCAGAATGATCATTTATTTAGTATAATTTCTATTTTCTGAATGGCAAATATTGTGGGCAGTAATTGGCTTTCATATACTCTTTTGAAATCAAAAATTTTGGATGTGGATTAATGGGTAAAAATTTATGGCAGATGTGGATCGCAAAGGCAGAATACGATGAATCGGGGCCTTCGATTGTCCACAGGAAATGTTTCTAAGAAAGAAAATGAAAAGGGGAAATAAAAATAAAAGGTGGGGCCGGGTAATGCTGCTGCTGCCCGTTTCTTGTTACATGAAATATTTTTGATTTTTTGGTACCCACTTTGCATATTAATTTGGTTGTTTCAATACTCAACTGTCGTCGTCATTTGTTTCTATGAATGAATTACTTTTTTACAATCTTTTTCTTCCCCATAAAAGCTAGATGTAAGCTATGTTGACTCTTTTCTATATCGAGTCCCTTCAAGACCATCCGAGATTTTTCTGCTAGAGGTGGCCAAAAATTGGCCCAAATAGTGATCCCGTATACGGTCGGATCGGGCCCATTTGGTCATCTCTACTCCAAGGTGCCATTGGATTAGTCGAGTTGATGCTTTTATTTATAAAAAAAAAACTATGTTTGGAAACCACAAGCTAGTTTATTCTATTGAAAAAGGTTCATTTGATAAGTTATAAACTAACTAGCTTACAAGTTGATCTTTTGGCAATACTATATATTTCAGGTAGCATTTTAACAAGTTAAAAGGGGTTTTTTTTTCTTTTCTTAAAGTATGTTTGAAAGAGTAAAAGGTTGTTTATCAAAATTTGTGAGTAAATGCTTATTAGAATAAGTCTCGAGAGGTCCGATTATAATAAGAGGTCTGATCGGATTAAGTGTTGATTGAAGTTTGTTTTCTACAACAGTTTTTGTATTAAGCGTTAGTTAAGTACAAAAAAAAAAACCATTATACTCTTGTATCTCAAATAAGTACGGAATAATGTTTTATATTACCATAAGTTCTTTTTTCCTCACTTATGAAATTATATTCATACTCAACTAATTATATACTAGAACTTCCATAATTTGAACAAGCAGATATTTCAAACTTTAATTTTCTATGTATATCCTACTTTATTGATTTGGATTTACATTTCACCAGATAATTAATTAGCACTCAATTTTTTAATTATATTTTACCAACTTATTGGTTTGGATATACATCTCACGACAACATGGTGTTGGTTATTACTCCTAACTAGTGTCCCACATAGAAAAGCTTGGAAACTTTTGTGGATTTATGAGTCTAATCTCATATTAGTGTCCCACATGGTGTTGGTTATTACTCCAAACACTGTCTCCCGCGAGTTCCCATGCGGGTCTCTGGAGCAGTTTTTAAAATTCAAGATGAGTGATGCAAAATCTGTTGTGAAGCAAGTAGAGGAACTACAAGTTCTTGTTCATGAACTCGAAACGGAAAGTATGGGCATCAATTCGAACTTTCTTGTTGGTTCGATTATTGAAAAAAAACTCCTTCTTTGAGAGATTTCAAATTACACTTGACACATCTAACTGATGACATGTATTTTGATCAATTGGTTCTCACACTTCCAGTTGAGTATGACAATAGGAAGAACGAGAAGACGGAAGCAAGCTCTTCAGAGCCAAATGCAAATCTCGTTGGAGGAAACACATCAAAAACCAAGTTTCAGAAATTTAAGGGAAAATGTGTTGCTGTCGAACCTTCTCCCTCAAATATGAAGTATCCTCTCCAATCAAACAAAATACCCTTCAAAAATAAAGTGGTCAATTGTTGGGTATGTGGTCGACCCGGACATAAGGCAAAGGATTGTCGTTTCAAAAGGGATCACCACGGGAGCGAAGGAGCCGGAAGCTCAAACGAAGTTGTAGAAGCACACTTCGTGACAAACGAAGTAGATCGATGGCTTGACACCGGTGCCACTAGGCACATATGCAACTACAAGGATTTGTTCTCTTCCTATATCAAAGTCAATGACGATGAACCGATGTTTATAGGGAATTCAACAACCGCAAAAGTGCAAGCAAAAGGAAGGGTGGCATTGAAGCTCACGTCGGGAAAAGAGCTTGAACTCGCCAATGTGCTACATGTGCCGGATATGAACAAAAATATGATTTCGGGTCCTATGTTAAGCAACAAAGGATACAAGATTGTGTTTGAATTGGATAAATTTGTAGTCACAAATGGTGGGACATATGTAGGGAAGGGCTACCTTTCTGAGGGGCTCTTTAAACTATTCATTGTAAATATCGTGAACAATGATGTACATATTAATAATAACTAGTTGGATGCCCGTGCAATGCTGCGGAAAGTAAAATTATTCTAAGTGATTATAAAAATAAGTTAAAGAATGAATACGGAATAAAAATGAAAATGTTGTAGCTACAAAAACGTGTGTATCTATTGCATTATTTTACTTTCTTTTACATTCCTTTCAATTGATAATTTTCAAGAGATTGGAGCATATTGATTTGAGAGTTCGGAGTTTATCTATTTCGAGTTTGAAGTAGTCTGTCATATAAAATCGAACTCTGGAAACCTTAGATCGTCATCTAAAACCAACTTTGATTGATATTTTGGAGTTGATCATTTATGATTTCTTAAATCGGTGGTTTGGAGTAAATCGATTTTCAGAGTTTAATATTAGGGGTGTAAATAATGTGAATTGAGCTCAAGTATTGGTGTACTCGACTCGATAGCCATTTCTCAAGCTCAAAATTGACTCAAAAACTCACGAGTAGTTGATTCAAACTCGGTTGCAATTTTCTACGCTTGAACTCGACTTGACCTCGATTGCCACAATAAAAATTACTAAGGCATAGCTAGAAAAAAAATCCATAAAGAACGATTGAGGAAAAGAAAAATTAACCCTTTTTAACTTGTTAGAATATGGCAATTGAGAAGCAAAATAATGCAGGGCTTCGATTAGAATTTAGAACCATGATAACTGATAAAAAGGTATGAATATAAAAGTAATGAAACTCATCAATAAAACAAAATTTATGTTTAAACAAAAAAAAATTATAAAAAATTAACAATGACCGAAGTACAAAGCTTCCAAACCCAAATCTGGAAACCAAGGTCTAGAGGAACTCGTGTGGCATTGTTTTGAATCTGCAATTAAGAAGCACTTCCAAGCCCAAATCTGGCAACCAAGATCTGGAGGAACTCGTATGGCATTTTTTTAAGTCTACAAGAAGCTCGTCTGGCGTTGGAGTACACCATATAAGCATGCGTAATTTCCATCATGTTCTTATGATCTTTGAATCTTGTCTAAAACTAAGACTTGCCATGTCGAATGCCCATTAGCATTAGCACATCCATGGCTTTCTGCAAGTGTTCTACATCAATGTTAAAGTTCATTCTGAATATATGTAGAAAACCACATGGCAACATTCTGCAGCAAGTCTAACATTACAATGGCAAATGATGTGTGCTTTTCAGGAAAGCAAAATGAGTAGGAATGCCAATAATAACAAGACATAAAATTATAAACATCAATAAAGATAATTCAAGGTTATAAAAATAATAAGCTAGTCAACAAAAAACAACATTTAACCATTCTAAGTATTATACAAAAATTGCAATTAGAGTTGATATGATCACTACTTTAGCGAGAATCTTACCTGGTAAAAGCCAAGACAATGATAAAGAACCTTACCCGTTAAATAAACAACGAAGTCGAACTTATTCATCAAACGCAAAAATCGATTTCAAAATCGAACGGCTATGCATGAAGAAGAGGAATCATATCAAGTAGGTAGGGTGAGCTGAATCAAAGAAAAAACCTAAATTTATACCGGCGAGGAAGCGGCGGCGGAGGCAAGGAAGAACCAAAGAACGGGTGCTTACGGGAAACCTCAGCCAAGAATTTACAGAAACCCTACCTGTTGATCATCGTGCTGGAGGAAACCGAGAGAATCGTCTTGAGGGAACTCAGAAGAAACGTAGGGGTATGATGTAACACCCTCAAATTTGGAGAGAGCAACTAAACAAAAACTTCGATAAAATAACCAAATAGAGGATAAAATCCTTTCTACAAATCCATCCTTGAAAATACCTCAACTTTAATACATATAATTAACACCAACATTCAATAACTTAAGTGACATACTAAGACTAAATAAGGTCACGTGTTACTCAACCCAAATACAAGTTGTTATTCCCAAGATAAATGTGGAAGACTTCACCAGGATAATCCTTTCTCATGCATACAACTAGCTCTCGTCTCTTCATAGTGCCACCAGTACTATTCCTCAATCGGAACTTGTTGCACATTCCGACAAATAAAAAGGTTAGGCTAACGCCTAGTGAGTTCAAGAGTTTTCATCATGGTTGAATGATTCGTTAAACGAAAAGAATGCAACTTAAATCATGATTTCCAAAAAGGGATTTATATTAAATGCAAACAATCCATTTTTCCAACGCACACAAATCCCATGACAAAAGCTCCAATATAAAGTTTTTCTCAATAATAGACTCAAATCCAAAATCACTTAAAACGTGAATAAATATTAAGTTTCCAAAGAAATATAAACGTAAGTAAAACTACATTATTCGAAACATCCAAACAAGGATGAGGCATAATACACCGCCCATAAATCTGGGAAAACAATCCATATAAATATAATACGTCACCGAAAACAAGGATACAAATAAATACCCAAACAACACCTTTCGGTGACAGGGGAGACCCGCTTCCATTGTATGTGGCAAAACACTAATCTAAGCCGCATAATTATGTTATTGAACTACACCTCAGATCGTGGCTTTATTGTCTGCTTTAATAAGCTCCAACTCAAGTCGGACTCCATTGCCTGCTATAATAAGCTACACCTCAAGTCCAACACCCAGCAACGGGTGACACCACCGTGTCCTTTATTGCTTGTTGTGCCCAGCTACATCTCAAGGATACACGATATTATTGCATGTTCATTCTCTAGTAACTTACACCTCAAGGTTTCCATTGAACCTTTATTGCCTACTTACTAGCATTCAAGATTTGGAGTCTCGACTCCTTACTTGATAACTCAAGATGTTCAACCCTCGTGCACAAGTGTTAGAACATCAAACCACAAAACCAAAATTCTGGAGTACAACCCAATACGGTTCCTCTCCACAAAACCGGGACACAAAATGCCAAAATGGCATACTTCCCAAAGTGAGAATACCAAAACTCTCCGCTATATAAATATGACCGATTCATATACCTATGGATCAAATGCATTACAGTCTAAAAGTACTTGACTCCACTTGAATGACACACGCACTCAAAACATGTACTCTCCAAATAAAATTCAATAAATGTAACTCACATACAAAGCTCCACATTAACTTATTAAAACCGGACAAATGTCCTCAAGACGCAATAAAGTCATACTCGAGCCATAAGCTCAACCAAAATCAATTGACCACTTATAAAAAGTCAAATAATGCAATAAAACATATGTAACCCACTTTTATGCGAAACATGCTTCATAGACACGAATAACTCAACACAACTCTGAATTAAAATAAATCATTTTCAAAACACAAATCAAAGTGCATTTATACCAAAAGATTTACATTTGTAAGATAAATCATTAAAATATCAATACTTAAGACTCATTCATCAAAATACTCAAATACAACTTTTCCCAAAGTTAAAAGGTTTACAACTTCTAATATGTTCGCAACGTCGGGAGTGACCAAAGTCCAAAGACCCACACGTTCGTATTTTCAAAAACGTACTATAACATACACTATGCATATTTCCAACAAACATTAAGAGTGCATTTTATTTTTACCAAATAACCTCCATTTATGCAATAAATCATCAAAACACTTTCATTTACAATTTATTTATTAAATTTCCCAAAATTCCCAAATGTGGGTGTTTTATTAGATTTAGGCGTTTAATTTCAATTTTTGAGCTAATTTTAGTAACCCACTGAGTCGTTTTTATCATTTTTAGTAGTTATTTAAGTAAATAAAAGATTAATACTTCCGGGTATTAATTTGGTTAAAATCGCATAAAAATCTAATTTTATAATTCGTGTATTTTAGGGTGCAAAAAGACGGTCGTTTGGAGTTATTTACAATTAAGAAGAATGTGGATTGCAATTTTGGACGGAAATGAAGACTCCAATTTTTGAAGACCGGACTTGCGTTTTTTTGTGGACGACATCATTGGGCCGGACGAAAGCAATTGGGCCGAATTATGCCATCTTGGACTCATCAAATTTTGGGCTTGATCTAGTTATCTTTTGGGCCAAACACTAGATATTTTTGGATGAATCTTGGCCCATGGATCTTAACCCATGATTTTTTTTTGTTTTCCAAGTATTTTGCTCCTATATATATGGAGCCTTTGTTGATTTTCAAAACATCATCTAGATCACCTTAGATAGTAGTTGTAGTTGTAGTGAGCTTAGAGCTTACGGGTCTCACAACTGTAGCAGCTCTTGCTCACGGATTGCACCAATCGGGTTCGGCCATAGTTAATTTCTATATAATCCCGTTAACGTTTCATTTATCTTAAATTCTCATTGGTTACGTGTTAATTTTGCTAGTTGTTATCTCTAGTTACCATCGATTTCCATCTCCTTTTGCTACTTTCGGTTTGTTCTACTTATTACCATCAATCTCCATCTTCTTTAATTGCTTACGGTTTTTACAATCACTTGCTTACTCACGGCTTTGTTCTTTTCATTGCCATCGATTTACTTCTCCTTGTATTACTTACGGTTCGTTACCTTTGGTTACCATCGATTTCCATTTTCCTTAATACTCACGGTTTTTAACTCTTGGTTTCTAGATAATTGGTTTTAATTCAATTTTGTTGCTATAATTAACCAGAAGTCCAACTAATCATTTCGGGCCTCAATTCCACTTGGTTCACGGTTAATTATTGTTAAAGTTATTGTTTGAAAATCCAATCAATAGAAATCCATGTTCTTGTCTCTTTAAGTTTTCCACTATAATTCACGGTTAATCCTTAATCTCACAATTTAGTCGTTTTCAAGTATTCAAAATCTCGTTAGTAAATCTTCGTTGGGCTTTTTAAGTAACCAAATTCATAGCTTATATTTCAACTGTAACGGGTGGTGGTTCACTTAAGGATTCCATTTGTTCAATTTTAGCATTTCTCATCTAATTTCCACATTTGAAACAAAGATTTCCCATGCACTATTCTAATTCTGTCGTTAACTTTTCGTTCGATAATTCATGTTTTTACTTTACTGTTAATTTACTTACTACATTTTAAATTTATGCACTTTAATTATTGCAATTTACTTTATGTACTTTAATTTTATCGCTCTTCAATTTACGCAATTTATTTACTGTTATTTACTTTCTGCAATTTAATTATAGCCATTTACATTTTGTGAAATTTAATATTCGCTTTATTTTCTGAAGATTGGTTACTTGCACGACAAGCCACGTTTTCTCAAAAGAATTATTGTGAATTGTTTTATGCATTGTCCATCTTCATTATTTGCTTTCCAATTTTATATATCCTTTATAATTAGAAGCCGAAAGATGATGGACTAAACGTCCTAGTTCGGGGTATAAAGTGAAGTTGGGACTGAGACCGATAATAAAATAAAGAGGTGTATCGTACTGCATGATTGCCTAACGTTATTTAAATCAAGGTTATATTTTGTGGTGGAGCACAACTGACCAATTGACAACTGGTTCGTTGTATCATAAAAATATCGGACCCTTGAGATAATGAAGGGGTGTCGTCTCATCTTTTTATCTAATTATTTATTTCATCCCAACGGATCTCTATACCCTATGCTTCTCTTTATAATTGATTTTTGTCATTAGTTGTTAACCAAACCACTAAACAAATATTACCTTCGAATTCGTCATCTGAAACATGCTTTTACAAACTGGACTTTTAAAGAGAAACTTTTCCACACTTCCTGTGGGATCGATATTCGGTACTTTGTACTATTATTACTTGTTTTAAGACGATAATAGGCCAAGATGTATACTTGCGTCAAGATTTATTTATAAAAACGTTTTTAAAGGTGTGACCAACACAACAACAAAAAACATAAACACTTTAAAGTGGACATTTTTGGCATGTACAACGTTTTCACAAATCAACTTGAACTCCCCTTGCTAGATTTAGGCTAAATCTAGATTTTCCCCAAACTTGAGCTCCTTTGAAGAAACTTGCATCTTCAAGCAAAACTTCCAAAAACCTAGATTCACAAGTTTCCAACCATAAATATTCATATTCAAACACTTAAAACCGTTCCCCAAACATTTCACATCAAAATCTCCATTTATACCAAAACCCTAACTTTAACCCAACTTTTCACAAAATCATCCAAACCGAAATTGGAGAAATAAAACACTAGGAAATCATTAATGGAACATTTATAACTCATAAAGAAGCTTGGAAATGAAGGGGGTGAAATTACCACTTAGGTTTTGATAAAAACCTAGAAAACTCTAGTTTTCCTTGAATATGAGGATGGAGATGATGAACTCTTGATCAATACCTCCATTTTCTTAGATTGATGATGAAAGAACACCTTGGTTTCCAAGAAAAGCTCCAAAAATTAGCTAGGGTTCGTATGGGTTGAGAGGGAAATGATTTGCGAGAGAATATGGATGTAACACCTCGAAATATTTCCATAAATTGCACGTTTATGTTGGAATGTGTTGTTATGTTTAAATGATATGTTATAATTTGATGCCGAAGGGTCGAAGGTGAAATTGGCTAAAGTTTTTGGGCTAATTTGTGAAATTATGAAACTTGGGGTTAGTTTTATTATCTTTGAAAGTATATGGTAAAATTGAATTATACTTGAGGTATAAATGAAGGTAGTTGGTTAAGATGAGAGTTATCTCAATTTCTTTTGGTGAAGTCGGTTGAAGCAGAGAGAAAATAGCGATCTCCATTTGGTAAGAAACTCAATCAACTTCTGCAATTCGATTCTGTAAGATGTTGCAATCACAAACTAATCTGCTTACCAACTAGGTATTGAATTGTTGGTAAAATAGGTTTGAAATTGGATTTATTGGTCGATTGGGTTTGCAGACTCTAAGTTCGAGCTCTCAATCAGGTGAGTTCATCTCACTTTTGAAGTTATTGATATTGAAATTGATTAATTGCTATGATTCTATAGTATCTAAGTGTTTGGAAATACTTTAGTGGTAAGTATATGCTTGAGAATTGAAGTTACATTGGGTTTTTGAGTTAAAAATCGAGTACAAGTCGAAGTTCCCGGATTGGAGGCCCGGATTGGAGTCCCGGATTGGACTCCCGGATTGATAACTCTCGGATCAACCCGGATCGAGTTTTTCGTATTGTGTTTCCCGGACACTTAGTCCGGATAGTTTTTCGGAGGTGTCCGGTAATCAGTAATTTTTCAGTAACTTTTTGATAAAGGACATTCTTGATCAATTGGATTGCAACTTTAACAGTATAAACATACTTATAAACCGATTTTAAGTATGACATGATTTGATGTAAGATTTGGTTTTGATACACACTTATGCTAGTAAGTGTAACGGATCCATAGGCACTAGCATTACTTGATAAATGTGGAATGGGCAAGGGATAATTTTTATTCCTGTTTATATTTGATAAATGTGGAATGGGCAAGGGATAATTGCTATTCCCGTTTATATTTGATAAATGTGGAATGGGTAAGGGATAATTGCTATTCCCGTTTATATTTGATAAATGTGGAATGGGCAAGGGATAATTGCTATTCTCGTTTATATTTGATAAATGTGGAATGGGCAAGGGATAATTGTTATTCCCGTTTATATTTGGAAATGTGGAATGGGCAAGGGATAATTGCTATTCCCTTTTCTTATTGTGACGTGAAAACGTGGAATATGCCAGGGATAATTTATATTTCCGTTTTCTATCGGGAGATGAGGAATAGGCAAGGGATAGTTGCTCTTAAACATGATACTATGACTTGCTTAGTGTTTGTCATACTCATGGAATCGGGCATGATTCCCGTCATCGAAAGATGTTATGTGTACGATAGGAAAGTTTGCGAAACGGTTATTTTATATGCTTTGTTTACAAATTTGGTTTTCGAAGCTTATAAAGGTTTTGATTTAAAATTGGATGTTCTCACTAGGCGCAAGCCTAATGTTTCCAAATAAAATTTTCTTACCAGGTACTAGCTCGGGAAGGGATACGAAGGGATGAGTGTCAAGGAGTACCAGAATTATACTTTTGGAGACGCTGTGGAGAATTTAGTAGAACAGAATATATTTTAGGAGATATTATAGACAAACCTTTTAATATAATTTTATTGGTCATGGATTAGATTAGTTGGTTGTTTATGATAGATCATTTGTAATTATGAACCTTGTCACTAATTCTCGAGTTGTAAATGAATGTATTGGAAGATGTTGTAGTAAATTCTGATAAATTTTAAGGTTTAAATTTATTGTGATTTTTGGATGTTTCAGTTTGATATCAGAGTTGTAGTTTAAGTGAACT
>JAWVWS010000961.1:0-25000 GCA_033807775.1 Saussurea involucrata
TTTATACCCGACATTGTAGGTATTAGAAGTAAAGGCCCCTCCTGAAGTCGCATCGGGCATTTGTTTTGCATTAGGGTCAAACCCATTGTAAAAAGTCTCGAGTTGAATACAGTAGGGAATGCTATGGTGAGGGCATTTCCTTAATAACTCCTTAAATCTTTTCCAAGCATCACGAATTGCTTCATCGTCCAATTGCTTAAACATGCAAATTTCATTGGCATTCCGGGTAGGTGGAAAATATTTTCGCAATTTTTTTCAGCCATATCACTCCATGATGGTACAGAACCTGGTGCTAATGAATTGAACCAAATCTTTGCCCGGCCCCTTAGAGAAAATGGGAACAAAGTGAGTCTTAAGGCATTAGAAGATACCCCAGGAATCAGAAAACACATCGGTGATCTCCATAAAAGATTTTAAATGTGAATGTGGATCTTTCGATGGTAATCCGTCAAATTGTCCATTGGCTTGCAACATATGAAACATGATGGGTTTTGGTTCAAAATGTAATGTTTCTAATTGTGGCCTCAC
Source organism: Saussurea involucrata (assembly GCA_033807775.1). Taxonomy (NCBI): domain Eukaryota; kingdom Viridiplantae; phylum Streptophyta; class Magnoliopsida; order Asterales; family Asteraceae; genus Saussurea; species Saussurea involucrata. The sequence goes on from JAWVWS010000961.1 coordinate 529, forward strand.
AATCCCAGAGTTTAATTGCTCAAAATTAGGGATTTCATAGTCCATAATTCTTCCATCTTTTGAGTTTGCAAGATCAATGATGTTAAGAGGTTCAATATTACCAACAGATCCAGCATCATCTCCATCCTCATTGTGAGGTGGTGGATTTGGTTGAAATGGATGAAATGGTGGATTTCCAAAAGGTGGTGGATTATTTACAAAAATTGGCGGAGGTCTGATTGGATTTTCTAAAGGTGGTCTCATTTGATTTTCCAAAGGTGGCCTGGCGGGATTTTCTAAAAGTGGTGGTCTATTTTCAAAACCTGGGGGAGGTCCATCCATATTGGGAGGGTTTGATGTTCTTTGAATTCTTCTTCTTTGACGGAAGGTTCTCCCAATATCAGCATCTAATTCGAAAAAGCTCTCCACATTGTATTCTTGGCATACACCACTTTCAAAAAAAAATCCGAACAGTGTTAGAAAAATCAAACCTTTTAAAATACTTTTATAGACTTTTAGCTTACCAATCCCCGACAACGGCGCCAAAAACTTGACAGTGCCTTGAATACACCTACAGACGTGAGATTAATAGAACCAAGAAACAAGTATACTAGTTGGAACTATGTCGTCTTTCAAGTAATAAAGTGATAAAATACTAGTTATCATCCTACAGAGATTGGAGTAAAAAGTGCTTTAAGAGTACCATGAAAGATGTGATTTCAGATGGCGATTTTGAAGAAATATTTTGATTGTTTGGTTGGTGTTGTCACAGATTTAACTTAACAAGAAGTAAAAGAAGCAAGGGTGTAAGACTTGTGATGAGATGTTAACCCAAATTCCAGCATACCTAATGCTACAAAAATGCTACATCATGATGTTATAGGAATGTTGTAGCATGATGATGGCAATAATTAGTTCTATTATCTATTTTATGAAATGTTCCTCTCGGACTCTTCACCATCCCATTATTCCAGTAGTCATAAACAATCTCATCTCTGAGCAGAGTCCAAACTAAAGAAATGATGGGAGTGAAGTTCTTAAAATATACGGCAAAACAAATTCTCTTTGTTAAAAATTACTCTCTCGATATAATCCTCATACCACCCAAGTTGATGTAATCCAAGTAGCTTATCTCTAAGTCTACTCAATTTTAATCCTTTGAAAAAGTGAACAACTTATCAAGAATGAATCATTTTGAAAAACACAAGTAACAACTCTCGTTGCAAGTAACTCTCTCGATATTACCTCCTATGTCATTCAAATTGATGTGCATATCAATGACTTATCTCTAAGTCCATGGCACTTTAACACTATCAAAGTGATCAATTTGTCAAGATGTTTTATTATCTTGATAAAACTTGGAATGAAATGATAAAACATCATTATTGCCACTCAACGTCTACTTTCCTTTGGGTAACATACTCACCCTTTGCCTCACATCCAAGCTAAGATGATTAGCTACTCATTATAATAACAAAAGAAAAAGAAATGACAACGACTAGAAATGTAGACATGCTGTATGAATGACTTGAAATGTAAATGACTATAAATAAGTGACTTGAAGTTAAAAGACAAGAATGTAAGATGGAATGTAAAAACATAAATTTAAAGTACTGAATTTGAAGGCATAAAAGTAAAGGCGTAAAGTAAATGACAAGGCTAGAGATGCAAGATGAGTAAAGAAATTAAAGTAAAGTAAAAGATTTTAAAGACAATGTTGCAGAAATGCTTGAAGCATTCATACGTATGAAGAGAGTTTCAAGAAGAAATGAAAGCTTTAAATGAAGAACAACAAGTACATGAACATTAAAACATTAATTAGAATTATAGCGAGGAATTGGGGCTGATTAAGATCAGCTAGAAAAGTGTGTCTAATAAATGAACCTATGCCTTCTTTTTATAGTACCAAAGAGGGGCTAAAAGTATAATTTGCAACCAAATCCATGGAGTTGTAACTAACTAGTTTACCAAAATACTTAGAAAGTACAAGAGTTAATTAAAATACAACTAGAGTGTTCACATCAGCTGAATAAATGGTTTGTCCATTGGAAAACAAAAAGACTTCTTCCACTCCAAAATAATCGGCTTCCAATTCCTCGTATCCAAAAGTATCAGGTCCAATGCTATGGCAGTGCTGCAGCATGACCTGTGTTCACAAAGGTTTTCCAAAATAACACCAAAGTTATCCTTTCGTCCCAATAGATACAAGTAAATCACAAACCTTAGCTCCAACCTAAATAAGTAGAATATAATGTAACAATTGACTCAAAGTTGGGCTATTAAAGTGCAAAATTCTATCTAAAAGCTTAAAAAGAAAGTGCTTAAGTACTTAAAAATGAGTACTTATCATGGACCCGAGTAAGGCTTTGAGTTACACGGGCCAGAATGCTTACTCTTTCACTTATGGCACCACTTCGAGTCACAGCGGGAGTCCACAAATCTACCCCCAGAAAATGGCTTAGAATGGCGAACGGGCCAGGATGGCCCTTCCCACTTCCTTTTCTCTCCAACTTGTCGCCGCTCTAACCTCCCTTAGGCCAACTCGTCTTCTACAAACAACGATTCTTCAATTGCTTCTTCCAATGTTATTACCTTGGCGTTTCTCACAGCCGTTTTCATCTCAGCTGGCAAACCCTGGTGGTATGCCTTAATCTTCATCTTCTCATCGGGAGCCAAGTGTTCCACCAAACTTAACTTCTCGAGGAACTGCTTCGAGTAATCAACGATCGACAAATTTCCCTTCTTCAAACTTGTCCAGGGCTCTTTCACTGCAGTACTTGTCTAGGATCTTCTTCTTGAAAGTTGGCCAAGAAAGTTTGGCCAACACCTCAGGTGTGAGAGAGGATCGGGTGAGGTTCTACCACGTTAGGGCCTCACCCTTAAGTAAGTGAGAAGCAAATTTGACCTTTTGTGAGTCATCACACTCGCTGGCATCGAACGTCATTTCCATTTCCCGGATCCAATACATACAAGTGACAGGATCGGTAGTCCCCGCAAATTCCGGCGGCTTGCAACTAAGGAAGGTCTTGTAGGAGCAACCCTTATCCTTTCTCTTGTCCTTGGTCACCACATTCTCCTCAGTACCAACAAAATTCACAATACCTCCCGATCCATTCATGGCGTTTTTTGCCACCATCTCGGGCCGTCGGTGGCTAGCATCACGATCTTCTAGCAGTTTCATAAAGAACTCTTGTTGTTGAGCCATGTCAGAGTTCATGGCTTGCATCATGCTATCCTTGATCCTTGTTTCGAGAGTCACCTCCTCCATCAGTAGATCAGAAGTGCCAATGTTTCGGCGGGGAATGTGTTCCACGGTCCTGCCTAGAATAGAGGGTATTAGAGGAATCACAGCAGCCTCAACCCCATTAGGTTGGTCGACAATAGACTCGACCTCCACAGTACCATCTCGTGGATTCGGTTGTTTGGTCCGGGTGTCAACCATATTAGTGTGCCACACACACACGAGAATGAGATTGAGAAATAGACTAAATGAGTTAAACTCAAGGTACGTACTACTACATCTATCAATTATCATAACAACAACAATTTAAGCATGCTTACGTACCAACGTATTCATAATAGCAGTAGCTAGGTGAAATTATGAACATGTTATACACAAGAATTCTCGTTACCGTCATTACAACTTTCGATAAACGAAATTCTGTAAGTCCTTACACTCTCCCTTCCTATGACATCTACCCAACATTGGTAACTTAGTAATACTATTCTCAGCTTAAGTCTAACTATACTATAGTCACTACCTGGTTCACTTAAACTACAACTCTGATACCAACTTGTAACACCCCAAATATTGGGATAAATAAAAACTTCCATAAAACGGAAGAGTGATACAAATTGTTAGTGAGAGCCTCCCAAAAATGGGGAAAATGTACAACACCGAAAAGTTTAATTACATAACGACAACCAACTAATCTAATTCCACACGGATAAAAGATTACAAAAAAGAGTGTCGCCTATACTTCAAGATATACTCCAATGGTCAGTGCATCACCCAAAAATAACCAATCCCCAAGCTCACACTAAAGGACGCCTAGACCTTCTTAGAAATGATGCCTTTAGAACCTGAGATACACATCGACGCCAAAAAAGTGTTAGGCCAAAAAACCTAGTGAGTTGAACAAAGGTAAAACATCATATAAAGACATATTATAACAATACACATCAATGAATACTCACAAATGGAATCAATGGGGGAGACCCAAAACACCAAAACAAGTTCCACCTCAAGAGCCAATATCCCCTAGCATCTACTTCCATGAGTAATGCCACGAGGCCTGACACATTGGGGACTACCTCCAAGGCATTATCCCAAATGGCGGAGGTCTAGGCACATACCTCCAAGGTGGCGCCCAAGATTATATCCTTCTAGTGCCTACTTGTCGGTTCATCCAATTTTGTAATACATCAATATACAAAACTAATCCAAGTAGGGTATATATAATTCATCATAATAGACAAGTATTTCCACATGGTAATTTCAAGACCACAAATACAAGCTCATTAAGCACATAACTCTCGTACATATGTTCCAAGGCATATATTCATATCAATGTACACAAGAACATAAACTAGTTCCATAAATATACCAAAATAGATAGCATATGCCACATTAAGGCAAGATCTCAACATTAAGCCAAGATTATCCCCAATAAGCCAAAAACCAAGCCATTAAGCCTAAAACCCTAAAATATGGCTTAATCTTTCCAAAATGATCAATATCAAAAATAGTGTAAGATCCATGTATTTCAAACTCCAAATAAACCATTTCTCGTCCATTAAGCACCATAACTCCAAAAATATGAAGGCATGAGCTTAATAATGCACATAAGAGGGTTTTCAAGAAAAATGTTAGTTATAATGACAAAGAACAATTAATGACATGTATCTAGTATTGACAAAGTGTTTAGAAACTCATAGTCTAGGTTTTTGGCAAAAAAACTTAGAAAAAACAAAGGGGGTGTTATGTGTATTTAGACAAAATTCAAGGTTAGTTTTTGTAACTTTTTTCTTATTACTATCATTACTTGAACTTGCAATAAATAAACTGGAGTAGATGGGATGGCAGGGGATGAAGGGTGGTGGAATTTCATCATACAACACCATGCCGGTGAAAAAGCGATGGAGTTGGCTTGTAATCGCAGTGTTGGGCCTCGTCTTGCTTTCGATGCTCGTTCCTCTTGCTTTTTTGCTTGGTCTCAATAACGGATTTCACTCTGTTGCACACGCAGGTTACTTCCATTCTTCTGCCCTAGATTCGTTACAGAATCGATTAGATCTATTTCGTCTTAAACCTGTTTGTGCTTTTTGCTCATGTATGTCTTCTTGTAATGTTCTTCATTCGTTTGTTCTTGATCTGGTGATGTAACTCTCTCGTAAGCATTATCTAATCTGGAAAAAAGGTAATAGTATCGTCGCTAGATGATGTAGATCGAAGATAGGGTTTAATTCAATTGCCATTGGCGCTCTAATCGGCTGTTGTTTATACTCCATTTGGATCTAGATATTTTTAATGTTCTAAACATTGCTGCATTGTAGAGTATGATTCTAGCGTTTTTGTTACCAGATCTAAACTGTTGTTATTCTTCTTTTTGCATTTGATTATCGATTTTTTTATCTTTGTGGTTTGAACTTTAGAGAAGTTTATAGGTTCACTCAGATTCTTATTCCACTTCACTATATGAAGTATGAACCGAAATTTCACAATCCAGATCTGTTATAAGTTAACCTATTTGACCTCGTATTGCATCAAGATTGTGGCCTTACTTGTAAATCTATATTCGACATTGGATATGGCCTTACTGAGATATTATTTGGATATACTTTTCACAGGGTATGCTACTGAGCAAAGGAGTTCTGCTTCATCAAGAAATGATGCAACTTTAGATTCACCTTTAACAAAAGTAATGCATTCTTCTCACTTTCGTTAAAGCAACATTTTACAAAATTATCTCTAATTATCTTATGCTTATTGTTTAACTATCCACATAAAGAAAGATCCAAAACTACAATCAAACAATGCATCACTCCCATGTGATATCATATGCTTGTTATGATTTCAGTTGGATCATGGTGGTCCTAGACTTCATGAATTTGAAAAAGTAAGGGGCTGTTTGTTTACATCTTAATAGTTTCATTAAGAGGCAACCTCTGAATCGCTAAGAGGTGAATCTTGTTTGGGAAAAAAAGTCTGCCTCTTAATGGTTCTAAAACCCTCTGAATGATTTTGTATCTTGGGCCTCCCTTAACCATTCAGTGCCCTAATTTCATTTTGAACAATTACCAAACAACAATATTTCATTTTGCACTATATCATAAGAGTCTCTTTATAATTCTGACCACTTAATCATCCTGCACCAAACCATTCAGCAACTGCCAAACAGCCCCTTAAGCTCATGTAATTTTTGGTCTATTTGCAGGGAGGGCTATCAACACGTGTAGATGGACTATTGAGAAATCTTGGACCAACTCTTCCAAAGGTTCATTGCATACTGCTTTGATGGTTAAGACTCAACTTTTGTACTATTAGTATTAATCTGTTGGCAATACACCAATGCCCGTCTTCTTGTGGATATTCAATGATAGAAGTTTTGTTAAAATCTAGTTGTTTACAAAAAATTACCCAATGCAAACAACAACCATCTTTACATCTATGGCTCTTGGTGGCGCCAGATAACGCCTTAGGCATAGGGGAGATCAGAGAAATAGTGGGACCTGTACAAGAGTGAACAAAAGACGTACAATGTTGAATATTAAAAGATTATGTTAAATAAAATGAGCAAATTAGATATGTTAAGTTCTTTGTGTAAAGGCTTGGATGTATTGCTAAGCATGGTTAATTGGTTATTTAAGATGTCATCACTTGAGAGCAAGTCTTGAGCTTGTGAACTCTGGAATATTAGATCTCATCCTATCATATAACTGACAAACATTTAGGCAGATCTTAATCACCGCTTATGCCTGATTCAGTTAAAAACCGTTTTTTTTTTAAATTTTCGGAGCCTCTTATCTCTTAATATGGTCTGGACTAATAAGCGGTAACCATATCTCTTAAATCTCCTCTTATTTCCGTCCAGCACCATTCTTTCGATTTCAACATCGGTTTTGGCCCAGATGCACCCCGAATTTGCAAAAACGCAAAACACGAAGATTGTAGTTCTGTGTGTTGGCTTTCGAGAACGTCTGAATCGCTTAAATCGGGGCTTCAGTGTGTGAGATATGATTAAAATTCCACAACCTCGCAAATCTGCCAACATCATTCTTTTGTTTATTTTTTTCCTCCCGTCCTTCGATCATCAATGCTCACTTCAATTGATGTATTTAAGTTGAATTTTTGAGGTATAAAATAGATAATTATACATACTCAGACATACTTTACAAAAACAAACAGTCTTATTGATTCAGATTTCAGACTTCAGCACCACCTCTTAAAAATCATAAGTGAAATCAGATTTCAGACTTCAGCACCTCTTAAGAAACAAACGTCACCTCAAATTTGATATCTATTTGTACCCGTGTCTTTAACATGGTTGTTTTAGATGCTTGTTGGTTAATATGTCCAAGGAAAAACCAAATAGAATTCTTATTTAACTAGGATTATTTAGCTACTATCATTGTTAGCATTTGCCAAGTTGCTTTAGCCTTGTGCTTCTTTACTTGTTCCCTACGTTTAACTTAAACTATTTAAATACTTATATTTATTTGTTTACTTTTAAGTTGTTATAGAAGCTTACTTTTTGTTTACTATGATAATGCATTAGTTTAAAACCCTATGATGCCCAACTTCCGTTAATTAATCAAATTTTAACCTCACACTTTTAGATTTCTATGTGATTGATTTGTAAGCTTAAGAACACTTTTTTTAGATATTATATGTTTTAGTTCAGAATAGGAACCTGGAGATAATTAAGCTGTTTATCTCACCGTCATTCATGCTCTTTCTGTCAGGATTTTAAAAGGAACTCTGTCAAGAAAGCTGAGAACAAAACCACTGGTAGATATTTGTTCTTATATTGTGTTATTCTGTCATTTTACATTTTTACCCCTTCAAATTTATTTGGTTCAAGGCTTTTCAGCCACCATGGACAAAGATATATATTGCAGTTAATACCTGTTTATGATCTTCCCTTTCATATTTTAAAAATAATTGCAGGTTTTGCTGTGCCTACACAAGAATTGAAGCCACCCCCAAAAAGAAATGTATGCATCTTTTTTTTAATAAATGATTTTAAGGGATATCATAGTTTTATCTCAATTTATACTAAATCTGTAAGTTTTAAATAATTTTACTATCTAGGATGTTGGAGTCAGTTCGTCAGCTGAAGTCACCAAAACTATTCAAAGCATCGGCGAGAGTCAAAAAATTTGTGAATTAAAATTTGGGAGCTATTGCTTATGGCGTCAAGAACATAGGGAAAAAATGAAAGATTTTATAGTAAAGAAAATGAAGGACCAACTATATGTGGCTCGAGCTTACTATCCAAGTATTGCAAAGCTTCCAGCCCTTGACCAATTCTCTCATGAAATGAAGCAAAATATTCAAGAGTTTGAGCGTATCCTCAGTGAAAGTTCCTCTGATACAGATCTTCCACCTGAGTAAGTTTTTCTTTTTCAAGTATATAATAATTATATATATTATTTTCCACCCGACTCCCGAGTAAGTTTCACATCACTTTATGGCTTTAGAGTATATTTAATGTTTTCTTTTACCATATTCCCTCTTATTACTGATTTCCTCTATTTTGTGCATCGAACAATATAGCTATACCCTCTTATGGCCTCTACAATGTGTTCCATGCCTCTCTCGTAGTTAAGCTGCTACTTTAAGTTACTGCATTAGATATGAAATGCAAGCATTTCAATTGGGGCATCCCTAATGGTTAGAGGCCACTGCACTCCGTTTTGGCAAACAATTATCCCGCCTGGTACATAATATATTTAGGTATTCCCTTGGTAAGTCAGGACCTTAAACAATGCTAATTCCTTTGATTCACGTTTTCCTTCACATCCGTCGTAGACAGTCATAGTATTTTCCATAAGGGTGCGTTTGGTACACAGACAGGATAGAACAGGATGGGACAGGACAGAACAGAACAGTTGTTCAGCGTTTGGTAGACAGAACAGATAACATTAGATAAAATACAATAAATAAAATTTAAAGAATGAATATAATATAAAATAGAACGTGTATTTGATGTTTTAGAAGAGAATTAGATTTTATTTTAAGGTTATATTGGTAAAACACAAGTCTGTTCCACCTTGTTCCACCTTGTTCCATGGGGTGTGGGTGGAACAGGCCTGTTCCACTTTGTTTCACCTTGTTCCTGTCTGTTCCACATAAAAATCCTGCCAAACATGGGACAGTGATCCGTGTCCTGTCCAATGTACCAGCCGCACCCTAAATGTGCAAGAGATGCTTCAATGTCTAGGATAGTCCTACTCTATGCTACTATGCTATGCAGGAGGTACTGGATCCACTAAGAGAAAATGACACTTGGCCTTTGGAGTCTGTTTGGAAAGTGCTATGTTGTCTACAAATGGGTGCTCTCTTTATCATTTGTAGGCTCGACTCTTCACTCTCGTGAAGGACTATTTCTGGCTTAGATATTGATTAGTTAGAAACATCTTCTCTTTCAGCGAAGATTTCTTTTGCCTGTATCTGTGTTGTCCTTGACGTATGCATCACTAGCTTTATATGAGTTGGAAATCAACAATGCATTTCAACTACTTTCTATAGGAGAAGCTATATGTGGCTTGCCATGACATTTTGTGGCTTAGGAGTCTTGTAAAGTTTTCTTTAACGATCTGTAAACAGTCTCAAGCTATCTCTGAGTTTGGATTAGGTGCTTTTATGATGTACACTGTGATGATCAAATGTTAAATTTCTATTAGAATTGAAAGAGTCGAATGGTTATAGACGAAATTGGGGGATTACAAAAGTCTTCTCGGCATTCGAGAGGCCGAGTTCTCTCCCAGGAGCTTCGCCCACAACAAACACAAAAAATTCATGGATTCCCCTCACATCCTCCCAACCCCAGTTAACCGACTAACTACCCTGCTTTATCTACTTGTACGGTTGTACCACAGCAGTAACCACTTGTACAATCCTGTCACAGCCTACCATATTTGACTTGGTTGACCCTCTAGTGCTTACCCCCAACCACATTCACCTATATTAACTGTGTCATCGGCCCATCAGTAGCCAGGTTACCGGTAGAGCCCAGCCTCATAGGAGGTCAAGGGTTCAAACTTCACCAAAGATGAGGAGTGTGCGTGAGTTATTTGCCGTGTATAAATATTATATACTTAAAAGAAGATCCTATCTTTGTCTAGTTATTGTGTTCCAGTTTGATATGGCCATTTAACATTATTAGTTTGGTTTCTCATTTGTTTGGTGTGAGGGGAACGGAAATGTGATAATGGGTCTCATTTATTTGATCTTAATAATGGAAAAATGGTATAAACAAGTCGTCTATTACATGCAAATGACATGACTTGTTAATTTAGAGATGGAAGTGGAATTAAAGGCTTACACTCTTGCTACTTCATATATGTATTAATATGGATTTACTTGTGCTGCACAATGTTGAGTTTAACGTCACACACAATACGCACAAACAGCAAAAGTAAGAAAGAAACACGAGAATTTACGTGGTTCACACGATCAGGGTGATCATGCTAATCCACGGGGCAACTAGGGTTAATCTTTATTTAGGTGCTACAATGTTTACAAGTACAATGGGATCAATATATAGACAAACATAATTAGGGTAAACTCCTAATTAAGGAAACTAGGGTAGAGGGCCTAGGGCCGGCTCCTTTCTGCACCTCCCCTTTTCCTGATCAAAAGGCCGAAGCCTACATCCCAACACACAACATATATATATATATATATATGTATATATAGAGGGAGGTTCAGGGGAACACCACAAAAATTTGGAAAACTCAGGAACACCCTGGTAGCCCTTCATCTGGACGGTATGCACTTGTGCATACAAGTAAATTAAGTTTTTATTTTTATTTTTATTTTTATGCACATGTGCATTATGCATGTGTGCATGTTACAGATTACTTGTATGCACAAATGCATACCGTTCTCAGTTTTCTGTTTTTTAGGTTTTCCCCTGAACCTGGCCCTATATATAACCGGGGTGGATTGTAATTTTTATGTGTATGTTCCCAATTTCATAGACACTAAAAATAAAAATTGTGGGTGTTGTCAGGGTTGAGAAGAAGCTGCAGAAGATGGAAACTACAATTACCAAAGCAAAATCAGCTACTGTGGATTGTAACAATGTTGATAAAAAATTAAGACAACTAGTTGATTTGACAGAAGATGAAGCCAACTTCCATACGAAGCAGAGTGCTTTTCTTTACCAACTTGCAGTCCAAACAACACCAAAGAGTCTCCATTGTCTTTCAATGCGACTAACTGTGGAGTATTTCAAGACTTCTCCCGTTGATGCTGATCAGTCAGAGAGTTTGCTGAATCCGGAGCTACTTCACTATGTTATATTTTCCAAAAACGTCCTTGCATCATCTGTAGTGATTAATTCAACTGTTATGCATGCAAGAGTATGTTTTCATATTCTTTTTTAGGGATAATTACAAAAACAACCAACTTGAGATCGGACCCACCACAAACTGACCCCTTCTTCGAAGCTTGTATAAAACAACCACCTATTTCGCAAATTTTGAGAAATCACTTTATTGGCTATATATAGGGTTAGGTTCAAGGGAAAACCTCAAAAAATGGAAAATTGAGGTACAACCTGATAGCCCTTCATTTGGACGGTATGCCCTTGTGCATACAAGTAAGTTAAGTTGGTTTTTGGTTTTTAAGTTGTTTTTGGTATGCACAAGTGCATATCGTCCAGATGAAGAGCTACCAAGTTAAGTTGGTTTTTGGTTTTTGGTTTTTAAGTTGTTTTTGGTATGCACAAGTGCATATCGTCCAGATGAAGAGCTACCAGGGTGTTTCTCAGTTTTAATTTTTTTGAGGTTCCCTTGAATCTCCATCTATATATATATATATAGGGTCAGGTTTAGGGGAAAAACCACAAAAGAAATGAAAAACTGAGGAGTAACCATTCATCTGGACTATGTGCATACAAGTAATTTGTAGCATGCACACGTGCATAAAGACCAAAAAACAGCTTCAATTATTTGTATGCACATGTGCATACCGTACAGATGAACAAAACAGTTTTTTTTAGGTTTTCCCCTGAACCTCTCTCTATAATATATAATGAGATTTGCAAAATTAAGTGGATCTGCGAACTGCCATTGTGAAATAGGTTATCATTTCCAAAACCAGGGTCATTTTGTGTTAGGCCCATCTCAAGTTGGTTATCGTTGTAATTATCTTTTTATTTATTTATCTATCTTAGCTCTTTCTATATCAGGGACTCATCGGTATTATTTTCAGGCCAGCAGGAATCAGGTGTTTCATGTGTTAACGGATAAACAAAGTTTCTTTTCCATGAAAATGTGGTTTTTCACCAATACTTACAAGGATGCTACAGTTCAAGTATTGAACATTGAAGATCTCGATTTACAAGGTCACGATAGAACCACGTTTTCCCGTTTATCAGTTCCCCAAGAATTACGTATCTCTTTCCTCAACGGTGATGATAAACTATCTTCTACCGAAAGTAGAACGGAATACATCTCGGTGTTTTCTCATTTGCACTACGCCCTTCCAAAGATTTTCCCGACTTTGAAGAAAATCGTGGTTCTTGATGACGATATCGTTGTCCAACGTGATTTATCTGATTTGTGGAGCCTTGACATGGGTGGGAAGGTGATTGGTGCGTTGCAGTTTTGCACGGTGAAATTGGGCGCACTTAGAAGTTATTTGGGGAAGGAAAGTTATGATGCTAACTCGTGTATATGGATGTCGGGGTTAACCGTAATAGATTTGGTTCGATGGAAGGAAGAAGATGTTTCTAGAACGTATGACGGTTTGGTGCAGCAGGTTAGTTATCTTTTAATTTAGTTGTTCTTATGGTCTTGCAATTATTGTGAATTTGTGATTAAGCTTGTTCATAATCCTAGCAGACAAGAACCTGATTTGACTTATTTTGGAGAGCTAATTCGTGTCTTTTTCATTAGGTCTCTAATATTGTTCTGTATCGATATGCGTGCATCAATTAGGTATATTTGTTTCAAGTATTCAAAATGGGAGGTGATTTCTTTTTTCAAGCCATCTTGGATTCCCCAAATTTAAAGTAAATTGCTTTATTGATAAACGCAAGCGGGGGTCTTTTTGGAAAAAAGCTTCTCTGTCCCTCGGGACAGAGGTAAGATCTGCATACATCTTACGCCCCCATACCCTATCTTCGGGTAAAATAAGTATCCAAATTTCTATTTTATAAATGCCTGTTTTCGAAAGCAAGTGTCCACTTTCCAATTCTACCGTTAATTATGAGATGCAAAAAGTCATTGCTCCCTCTATTGGCATGGGTAAAATAGTCATTTGGTTATTAAGTGTCTTTATTTCTACTTTAGTTTGTCCCGAAATAAGTGTCCATTTTCAAAAGTAAGTGTCTACTTTCTAGTTGTACCGTAATGAGATGCAAAGATTCATTGCTCACTCTATTGGCATGGTTAAAATTGTCATTTGGTTATTAAGTGTCCATATTTCTGTTTTAGTTTGTCCCAAAATAACTGTCCATTTTCGAAAGTAAGTGTCTACTTTCCAATTCTACCGTTAATTATGAGATGCGAAACTTCATCACTTCCTCTATTAGTAAGGGCAAAATTGTCATTTGGTTATTAAGAGTCCATCTTTCTATTTTAGTTTGTCCCCAAATAAGTGTCTATTTTCAAAAGTAAGTGCATGCTTTCCGATTCTTTTCTTAATTATGAGGTGGAGGAATTCTTTACTCTCTCTATTATCAAGGGTAAAATTGTCATTTGGTTATTAAGTTTCCATATTTCTATTTTTGTTTGTGCCAAAAGAAATGTCCCTTTTCAAAAGCAATTGCATACTTTCCAATTCTATTATTAATTCTTAATTTTGAGGTGGAGGAATTCATCAGCCTCTCCATTATTATTAAAGGGTAAAATCGTCATTTAGTTGATTAAAAATGCAATAATTACACATTTCTTAATATGGCTATTCTGACCACCTTTTCTTATGTGAACAGAGATTGAGCAAGGAAGGGAGAGAAACCGAAGCAGCTAGACTACGCGCAACCTTGCTCGCCTTTCAAGGATTACTCGTTGCCCTCGATAACGGCTGGGTGGTATCTGGCCTTGGTCATAATTACCGTATTAGCCCTGAAGCTATTAAAAAAGCAGCCGTATTACACTTCAACGGCAACATGAAACCCTGGCTCGAACTCGGCATCCCAACCTACAAACCTCACTGGAGAAAGTTCCTGAACCGCGAACATCGGTTCTTGACTGATTGCAACGTGAACCCATAATCAACCAATCATAATATTCCCGTTCCTAATTTAATTCAAAAGGGTTCTCATTTAAACGAAAGTGAAAAAACGAAACCATATAGAGAACGAAGATCTGCAAATGGCAAGTTGATAATCTCGGTGTGTTTATAGTCATTTGGTAGATAAAAAAAGGGGCTAGAATTTGTTCATGATCAAAAGAGAAGATTGCCAAGCTTTTCTGATGGGAATCTGAGGAACATTTTTCTAGTTTTTCGTTTGGTTCGTAAAGCAGGTACGCAAACGATTCCCTTTTTTTTGTTTTGATTAAGATTGTTATCATATATTTATTTGGGTAGAGTTCGGTTGGTGTGAATTCATGGGAATTAGGGAGATCAGATAGACGCGAGAATAATTTCGACTACTTTAGAAGAAGAGCAATTTTATTGTACCTTTTTAGCTTTTGGCCTTGAATGGCTTTTAGTTTTTTAGGTATGTATGAAGTTGGTTGTTGTAAAACAGTAAGGGTAAGCCACATGGAAATTGTAACTATCTGCCCTCCAATGGGATTGTTTTTGTTTCGGTCTTGTCCAGTTCAGTCTTAATGACGTTTTTATCCCTGCTTATGTGTCAGTATCTTTGTTCCAATTTGTTATTTGCAGGTTATAAAGTATATTTTGGTCTATATCATCTTGTAGATTCGAATACACGTATTTATTCTATTCGGGATTGGTAAGGACCTACTAGGACTAAACATTGTTTAGGCATGAGAAAGTTAAAGTTGAGACTTCCATGAATGAGCTTTGATGCAAACCAGTGAACTGGGACAATAGTTTGTAATATCTGAAACATTGTCGGTTTCGGTGCAAAATGTGGTGCTTGAATATTGTACCTAAGGGTTTGTTTGTTCGCAGCTTAATGAGACTTGCAACTTAGTCACTCAACTATATATGACATGGTAGTGACTTAATGATATAGAAAGTAACTTGTTCAGTAAGCTTCTAGGTGGAGCTTTATGCAAAAAGCCAAGTTTTTCTTCCTCCAGACTTGCCATTTGCAATTAAAAACCTCTTCCAAACAAAATCATTTTCAATAATCTGCACAGATCGCTTTATTCATATAAGACTTAATGGAAAGCCAATCAAACATCCCCTAAGAACATTGTAATATCAAGGATAGGGGGAGGTTTATCTAAACGTCATTTTCCTCCCACCTGAATGATAAGATAAGTTTTTTAGTAGTATTTATATATAAATAACATGAAAGAAATGTTACATTGTCGTATCGGCATAATACATCAGAGATATTGATAAAAGTGGTAGAATACCAGTAATGACTTAAACTTGTAGCTGTTAAAGTTTGAGAATATGACAAAAGCAAAGGACAACATTAAAAACTTGTTTTGAGATCTATGTTCAAGCGTACAAGTATGCCCATATTCAAGTTGGCGTTTTTAACAATGATAAGAAACAAAGTATTAAGTCCACGAGAATTGAACTTCAAAGTTAGAGAAATGAGCAAAAAGAGATTAGTTCAGATGGTGAATTTGAAAAATAATTTTGATTTTTGTCGTTGAGACTAGGTCAAAAGCGGATTCATGCAAAACCAATTGGTTATAAATGGCTTTTTAAAACCAAGAGAGATTCGAAAGCTAATACTAGATCCACAGTCATCATGATAAGAGAGGTAAATTGTGTAGATCTTGAACATTGGGTGGTGCTCACACACATGTATTATACTACAACTTCGCCACTATAGTAAATCACAGGAACATAATTGACTTAACCAAAGGGTCTCTGGCTTAGAGGTATGGGAGCTTTTGGCCTCGTAGGAGGTCATGGGTTCAAACCAGTGGCGGATCCAAAAAAAATGTTGTAGGGGGCCCAATATAAAATAAAATAATAATTAACCAAAAGACTATTAATAATATAATAATTAACCAAAATCAAAATGTTGCTGGAGTAATGGAACTGATTCAAGTGGCCTAAGTTAATAATTGTAGGGGCCCATTTCCTTATTTCAGTGAAATTAGAAGTAAAAGTAAAAAAAAATGGTAGTGTTTACTTGGGCTTGTAGGGGGGGAGGACTCCTACCCCTTCCTCTTCAATCCGCCAATGGTTCAAACCTTACAAAAAATGAGTAGAGTGTGTGAGTTTTATCGTTGGATTTAATTATATGAGATTTAATGCACATTGTGATATTGAATTACACCACTGGAATATGAAGACACCATGACCATTTCAATGAGAAAGAAGCACTAGTTTTTATTCTGTATTAATAATTAAGATGAATCAATAATTTTAATGAAACTAATTTTTAATGATAAGTTCCACTTAGTTCTGGTTTTATAGCATAGTTTCCTTTGTCCATAAAAACTATTTAAGAGTTGCAATAAATAACATAATTCTTTCATTTTTTTTAATTTGATTACTATAATTTAAAACTTGATATTCTAACTACCCAATATATTGTCTTCAAAAAAAAAAATTCAATATATTATTATTTTCGTCCTTGGTGTATTTTTTACATTTTATTATAAGAAACTAAATTAATAAAAAGTTATAAACTATAGAAACCAAAACATAAATTATCAATCATAAAAACAAAAATAACAATAAATTACAAACCATAATCACAAATTTTAATAAACCACAAAAAAAAAACAAAATCATGGATCAAAATCATTGTGGGCATATCCGACGGGGAGAGAATAGAAGAGGAAAAAGAATTGAAGAAATGTGCTTCAAACCACAAATGGAAAAAGCAATTTAGAGAATAAAACCACCACAACACATACAGAGGAAGAGAGATTCTTGAACGTTGGAGAGAGAGAGAGAGAGAGAGAGGGTTCAGATGGGTTCAGATGGAGGAGGTGGTGTAGACAACAACTCGAAGCGGTTTCTAGCGACATGGTTAATCGGTGGTGTGTTGGCAGGGTTATCACTTTTGGGATTATGCGCTGCTTGCCCTGACCTCTCCCCTATCGCTATTGTTAAGAGAAAGAAGAAGAGGCCCATTCGTGTATACATGGATGGCTGCTTTGACATGATGCATTACGGCCACTGCAACGCACTCCGTCAAGCTCGTGCTCTCGGTGATCAATTGATTGTTGGCGTTGTTAGCGATGATGAAATCACTACTAATAAAGGCCCTCCCGTTACCCCTCTTCATGAAAGGTTCATCTCAAATTTCAAATTTCAAATTTCAATTTCAATTTCAATTTCAATCTGAGATTGGGCCCAATGCTGTTTCTATTGTGTTTAATTTGGAGATTGATTGATGCAAAAGTTGATTTTTTTTCTTCTAAATTAGGTCAAATGCCATGTTTGAAGCGTGTATCTAGTTGGTTTTTGCGGTTCGTTTTTGCGGTCTTAAGGACAATGATTATGCCCTATTGAGCGAAGTAATCCTAAAAGGGGATATTTAGGGGGTGTTTGGGATTGCTTATACATGTAAAATAACCAAAAAAGTCATAAGTTGTTTCAAATAAGTTGACAAGTCGGTATAGACTAATTTATTAAAAACAACTTATCTGCGGTGACAAAAAGTCATAAGTAGTTTTCCTTTTCCACAATCTAAACACTAGAAATAACTTATCTGTGGTGACAAAATGAAATAAGCAGATAAGTCATTTAAATAAGAAAATCTCAAACACCCCCTTAAACACATGGAAATAACAATTTCTAGCTTGTTGGTTTCCATTGTCTCATTTCCAAGGTTGAAGATTAAAAAAGAGGTCTCTGAGCTTCTAGGGTTTCTGAATTCTGACTAAAGTTGCCTTAAACTACTAGTTCCATGAAGCTCTATTTGAGTACTATATTATAATTCCCCAAATGAAACAAGTGGAATGAATGATAAAATGGAATGGTATGCACTTCAAGTCTTTAATAAATAAAAGGCAGGCATCTTTTATCCATTTTATAAATACTTAAATACAAATGGTGGCATGGGATCATGTGAGAAGTGCCATTTTTGGTGAGAAGTGTGAGAAGTGCTCTTAAACCGTTGATCACTTTTAATCAAATACCCTCCCATGAATTGCAGCGAATTGATCCAGTGCATCTCGGTGTATCTTATCTCGGTGCATCCCATCCTAATGTTCGTTCATTTCTCATCCAACGGTTGATAACCACTTCTCACGCTTCTCACCAAATTTGGCACTTCTCACCGGAACCTAACCCTACAAATGGTTATATTGATTAGAGCATAAATATGGTTTTCACTTTGGTTTTTTTTTTTACCTTAGGATGCTTATGGTGAGTGCTGTGAAGTGGGTTGATGAAGTTATTCCTGATGCACCTTATGCCATAACTGAAGAATTCATGAGGAAGCTGTTTGATGAGTACAATATAGATTATATCATTCATGGAGATGATCCATGCATTCTTCCCGATGGAACTGACGCTTATGCCCTTGCAAAGAAAGCTGGCCGCTATAAGCAGATTAAGCGAACAGAAGGAGTTTCAAGCACAGACATTGTTGGTATGCATTATGCTTTGTTTTAAACTTAGGTCTAGAATCTGAGTTGAGTTAAGAAATTAAGAAAGAATATAGTAATAAATCAGTTTTTTCTAGCATCATGGAAATGGGTCCCACTAATTGAAATTAAACTAGTCGTTTCTTACTATTTGTGATATTTAATTGTTTGGGAATTTGTCACAAATACAGGGCGGATGCTTCTTTGTGTAAGGGAGAGGACAAGTGGTGATAGCCCTAGTCATGCTTCCTTGCAAAGACAATTTAGTCATGGTCACAACCAGAAATATGACGATGGTGGCTCTGGCAGCCGAACTCGCGTTTATCATTTTCTTCCTACATCTCGAAGAATTGTTCAGTTTTCTAATGAAAAGGTGCTAATGCATATTTCTTTTTTTTGGTTCTAATTCTAACTGATTCAACTATATGCTGATTCTAACTGTTTTTGGATGGTATTCACTTGTGCATATAAGTAAATTAAGTTGTTTTTTGGTTTTTATGCACATGGAGCATATGCATGTGTGCATGTTACAAATTACTTGTATGCACATGTGCATATGCACGTGTGTATGTTACAAATTACTTGTATGCACAAGTGCATATCGTCCAGATGAAGGACTACCATGGTGTTCCTCAGGTTTTCCCCTGAACCTGACCCTATATATATATATAAAGAAGTAAAGAACTTTATATACAAATCAGGTCCCACACAAGCAACATAGTAATAAAATTTGTAAAGGTTATGAATGAGCTAATTGCGCTAGCGGTAAATCATGGCCAAATAGCGGTAAATGGTGTCGCTAATCGCGGAACCGCTATTGGACCACCTCTATTTCCTCGACTACCGCTAACCGCTATAGCACCACGATTGACGCGTCATCAATTCACTGTTGGTTTCATTTTACGGTATATTTTGAAACCACATAATTGCAACATATACTTATTGACGAATTGATATAGAAGAAACACATACTAAGGTATACACCTTAGGTGTGGTTGGGTTTGGGGGTTCATCGGTGAACCGTTCGACTCCTATCCGGGAAACAGAGGAATCTGTTTTAAGAAGGTGTTCAACACGAGCCTCGGCATAATCTTTTTTATTTAATTGGTTTCTGTTTTTATGACTTTTTTAACACATTAATCATTTATGCAATAATTATGGTGACATTTGTCATCATTAATGCCATGTGGATAACTCTTCGACATTTAAGTAACTCGGGATTCTTGCTCATAATGCTATTTTTGCAGGCAGCTGGACCGGATGCACGCATAGTTTACATAGATGGTGCATTTGATCTGTTCCATGCTGGCCATGTGGAGGTAGGCTGATAACTTCTTATTTTTTAACTTGATTTTTTTATAGTTTATCCCAAAATAAGTGTTTAGTTTTCAATTCTATCCTTAATTATTGAGGTGAGAAGTTCCTTACTCCCTTATCGTCAACGCTGTGTTCTGGAATTTGGGAAGAAAAAAAAATAAAGAAAAGGGAAGAAAAAGGAAGAAAGGAAAATAACTTTTCTATTTGTGTTCTTAAAAGGAAATATGAGGGAAGGAAATAAAATAATTTTTCATGTTCTTGAACAAGAGAGAAAGGAAAGAAATGTGTAATTTTTAAAATATACCTCTTAAAATGAAAGGTTGGGTAGTTTCGTAATTTTACATTTTTGCTAATCTTTTCAAGGGTTTTTATCTCTTTCCTTCCCGTTACTCCCACATTTAAAGGTTTAGGAGGAAACTTGTCATTCATTTTCCTTCTATTTGCTTTCCTTTCTGTCCTTCAAAATTTTGTGAACACGAGTTTTTTTCCTCCCCTTCCTTTCCTTTTCTTTGTAAAAAAGGTTTCTAGAACACCGTGTAAGGGTGAAATTGTCATTTAGTAACTTTTAAAAAGTCGTGTTTGAGATGGTCTAGGCATCTTATGGTGTTTGAGATGGTGTAGGCATCTATGGTGTTTTAAGTATTGAAACCAGAGATGTTGCGTATTTGCAGATTTTAAGACTAGCTCGTGGGCTTGGAGATTTTTTACTTGTTGGGATTCACACAGATCAAACTGTGAGGTACGATTATCTCTCTATCGCTTTCCCTCTTTCTACAATAAATAATAATAAAGAATATTATTTAAAACATTGTCTTACAAAGTTGTAACCTTTGACTGGGCTAGTCAAAATCATTGTGCCTCCTGATAAATTAGAAACACATAAGATAGGAAACAATATACTTTGTCAAGTTGCAGAAAGGTACACAGAAATACAAAACCATTTAATTTCTAAGTTGGTGCTGGGGATGATGAATGGTCATTTTCTTGATTGACTAAAATTTAAATGAAGCTACTTTATAATTGTTGAATAGTTTGAGGTAGAAGATTCTAGAAACATGGTGTTTACAAGCTCATATTGAAATTAGTTTACTCTTTGCACTCTATAAAGAAAAGAACTATCTTCTTCCAACAAGAAATGAAGAGGTTGAATTGAATCATCTTTTAGGGAGCGTTTGGTACGCAGACTGGGTGGGACGGGACGGGACAAAAAAAATAGTTCCATGTTTGGTATGCCATGGGACAAAAATCAGATGGGACAGCATGGGACAAAAATAAGTTTTCATAGGACAAAACTTAAGATTTTTTGTTCCACCAAAATAGGAGGAACAACATGGGACTAAAATATAAGGGTGCGTTTGGTTCGCAGAATGATTTCTGAAGGAATGAAATCTGTCAAAGAAATTGGAATCTGGAAGGAATTGGAATGGAATGTTGTCAGGTTTGACCACCTGTTTGGTTGACAGAATTGGAATGGAATCTGTCAAAGTAATAGGAATCTGTCTGTTTGGTTCACAGAATGTAGTTTTGGAATTGGAATGAATTTTCGGCAAATGCCCAAAATACCCTTTTTTATAAAATAATTATTAAACTTTAATGTATAAAAAATATAATATACACAACCCAAAAATAAAAAATTAAATAAAAATAAAAACTAAATGTATTAAATTATATTAATAAAAAAATAAAAAATTAAAATAAAAATAAAAATTAAAAATAAAATAAAATAAAAAACTAAAGTATTAAATTAAATGAGGGTATTTTTGTCATTTAGGCAAATTTGGATGGAATGGAATTCAATTCCATCCATTTTGTAAAGGAATGGTGAAATCCACCAATGAAGGAATTCAATTCCATCCATTCAATTCCATGGGTAACCAAACATGCCATTGGAATTCGGTCAATGGAATTGACCATTCCAATTCCATCCAATTCCGGCGGAATCCGACGAACCAAACGCACCCTAAGATTACTAAAATACTCATTTTTTCCAAACATCTGATAGCTAAACCTAGATTAAAATCGTCTCCTCCAGTCCAGTCCTGTCCCATCCCGTCCCGTCCCGTCCAGTCCTGTCCCATCCCGTCCCGTCCCGTCCAGTCCTGTCCCATCCAGTCTGCATACCAAACGCTACCTTATAGGGTACATGGGCTTCTAGGGTTTTACAACGGTATCCAAGTATTTGCATGACTCTAGTAGGAGTCATTGAACGTGCAATCATAATAGGCAAAATCTGGCAGTTTCTCACAAATTCGAAGAGCCAAACAATATTACAATTACGAAATTGAAAACAAAAACAAGTGATCCACTGTGATCGGCATGTAAATTGAGGTTATCATTCAAGTTGTTTTCATTGCATAAATAGTTATTCCTTCTCTATGCTAAATTTTTTGTGATGTCCTCTCTGCGAGCTTAACTTATCGACTATTATTAATTTATGTGGTTTTGGCGGAGAAGCTTACATGAAGTGTTTCATCATATCTTTGTTTTTTGTTTAATGGTTTATATAGTGCCAATAGAGGAGCGCACCGCCCAATCATGAATCTCCATGAGCGAAGCTTAAGCGTTTTGGCTTGTCGATATGTGGATGAGGTGATTATTGGTGCTCCATGGGAGGTCTCAAGGGACATGGTGAGTTACATCTCAATTTTGGATTTTTACTTGCTTTCCGAGCATTTACTCATTTACTTATTCAGTCATTCTATGTCTTGATAAAAAGAACTACATTTCGGTGTTTGAGGCAAAATATGTTATTTTGATTTTAAATTGAATGGATTTCTGTTGCATTTTTTTAACTCCTAACCCTTTTTTTCTTTCAATTTGTACTGCAGCTGTAAATAGTAGTCTACTAATTATTGTTTCTCACTTTTTTTTTAAAAGTCATCATTTTCTATTTGTGATTTTGTGTGAATTTGCTGTTTGACCTCGAAAGTCAGCTGATCCTCTA
The DNA here is from genome assembly GCA_033807775.1 of Saussurea involucrata. Taxonomy (NCBI): domain Eukaryota; kingdom Viridiplantae; phylum Streptophyta; class Magnoliopsida; order Asterales; family Asteraceae; genus Saussurea; species Saussurea involucrata. Next base: position 23,654 of record JAWVWS010000961.1, read on the forward strand.
TGAATTTTTCATTCTTTTTTACATTACTGATAATAAAAAAAGCCATTGAAGCCAACATCAATAAAAAATTATCTGCATTTTTTCTTTCCCACTTTTGTAACAAAGTGAAGTTTGTTGTGATGCAGATCACAACCTTCAATATCTCTTTAATTGTCCATGGGACAGTGGCAGAAGATGATGATTTTGAAAAGGTATGCAAAAGTTTGACGATAGCATTGTCCCCCCCCCCCCCCCCCCCCCATAACATGAGTTTGAAGATCTTTTGACGTATTTTGTGATTCACCTCGCAGAATGAACGCAATCCGTATGAGGTTCCAAAGAGTTTGGGCATATTTAAAGTTTTGGAAAGTCCTCTCGATATCACAACTAGCACAATAATAAAGAGGATTGTATCGAATCACGAGGCTTATCAGGTTCCATTATTTCCCATGAGATATTTCACTTCGTAATTAGTCACTACATGAAATATTTGTGCAGCAAACACCAAAAATACACGTCTTAAAACATCATTGGTGGTGTCAGTTACCAAATTTCTTATAGCTTGATAGCAATTATGAACACCATGCACAAATTAGTAAGGGTGCATTTGGTATCCAGACAGGACAGAACAGCTTAGCGTTCGGTAAGATAAAACTGGACAGGACATAACAGATAAAATGACTAATTTACCCCTATTGAGTTGTTTATTTTTTTATACATAGTGATTAATTTGTGTAATTTATTGAATTATAGTAAAATAAATATTTTTGTATAACAAAATATATCATTAGAAAGTTTTCGTCAAGACAATTAAAATGACATCAAAATAAAAAGTTATTGTAGTTTCCAGTTTTTATTTTATATCTTTTCTAAATTATTTTTTTATTCCTAATATTTAACAAATGACATAAATTAACCAAAAACATAAAAAGCTTATAAAAATAATATTTAGAGAACAATAAGTGAAAGTTTAAAGAACATAAAATACAATAAATAAAATGTAAGGAGGAAGACGTATTTGATGTTTTAGAAGAGAATTAGGTTTTATTTTGAGGTTATATTAGTAAAATATGGGTCTGTTCCACCTTGTTCTTGTCTGTTACACATAAAAGTCCTGCCAAACATGGAACAGTGATCCCTGTTCTGTTCGGTCCTCTCCGGTGTACCAAACACACCCTAAGTATAAAAGCTTGGATGCCGTTAAAGCTAACTGTGGACTTGTGATTTTTTGGTTCAGAAACGTAACGAAAGAAAGGGAGAAAGTGAGAGAAGGTATTATGAGGGTAAAAGTTACGTAGCGGGTGATTGATCTACTTCAAAGTGGCTTGAAATCAGATTTTAAAAGTACCTATAATCTGAGTAGTGAAT
>JAWVWS010000962.1:0-25000 GCA_033807775.1 Saussurea involucrata
GTTTCAAGTGTGGGAAGACTGGACATCTAGCGGCAAGTTGTCCTATTCAAGGACCGATTTGTTTTGAGTGTAAACAACCCGGACACTTCCGAAGAGATTGTCCGAAGTTAAAGAAGGGTGGAGACCAGGGAAAGAAACCGAATGCTCCTTAACCAATGGGCCGGGCATTTCACATGACGGCGGAAGAGGCGAAGGAGTCTAAAGATGTCGTTTCTGGTACATTCCTTGTTAATTCCATTCCCGCGCGCATTTTATTTGACCGTGGTGCAAATTTGTCGTTTGTGTCCAAATCATTCTATCAAAGGTTAGCTATGCCTGTCACTACCTTGGAAGATGCCTTAGTAGTCGAGATAGCTAACAGAGGTCAAGTCTTAGTTCGTGAAAGACTTGAGGGTTGTTTAATTTCGATTGGGGAAACGAAATTTCCGATTGACTTGTTGTTAATGGAAATTGGGGGATTTGATGTGATTGTGTGTATGGATTGGTTGACAATCAACCAGGCAGAAATTCTTTGTGCAAAGAAATTAATTCGGATTCCGATAGCCGATAAGGATGATGTATTCATCTTTGGGGAAAAGAGAAAGGGGGAAGTTCCGTTAATTTCTGTTGCAAAAGCGCGTAAGTGTTTGGTGAAAGGATGTTCATCCTATTTAGCGTATGTTCTTGATGTGAAGTCAGAAAAGAAGCAAGTGGAAGACATTAAGGTGGTACGTGAATTCCCGGACGTATTTCCCGATGATCTTCCAGGTCTACTGTCTGAACAACAAGTAGAGTTTCGTATTGATCTTGTCCCTGGATTGGCACCAATAGCGCGTGCACCGTATCCTTGGCGCCAGCCGAAATGAAAGAGATGATGTCTCAGCTGCAAGAGCTGCTAGACAAGGGTTTCGTTAGACCAAGTTCTTCACCTTGGGGAGCTCCGGTATTGTTTGTTAAGAAAAAGGATGGCACTATGAGAATGTGCATCGACTACCGGGAGCTGAATAAGGTGACGATTAAGAACAAGTATCCGCTTTCGAGGATTGATGATTTGTTTGATCAACTCCAAGGTGCGGGATGCTTTTCAAAGATTGATCTGAGGTCGGGATATCATCAAGTTCGAGTAAGAGATGAAGATGTTCCCAAGACAGCGTTCAGAACGAGGTACGGGCATTATGAATTTCTTGTAATGCCGTTCGGGTTGACTAACGCTCCTGCCGTGTTCATGGATCTGATGAACAGAGTATGTCGACCATTTTTAGATAAGTCTGTCATCGTGTTCATTGATGACATACTTGTCTATTCTAAGGATGAAGTCGATCATGAATGCCATCTTCGTGAAGTCTTGGAAGTCCTGAGAAAAGAGAAATTGTATGCAAAATTTTCAAAGTGTGAATTTTGGTTAAAAGAGGTACAAATTCTGGGCCATGTGATCACTTCGGAAGGAGTTAAAGTAGATCCAGCAAAGATAGAAGCAATGACGAACTGGGAAACACCGAAGAGCGCAACTGAAATAAGGAGTTTCTTAGGTTTGGCAGGTTACTACCGGAGGTTTATCAAAGATTTCTCAAAGATTGCTTCTGCTTTGACCGTGTTGACTCGGAAGAAAGTAAAGTTTGTATGGACTGAAAAGCAAGAGTTAGCTTTCAGAACTTTACATCAGAAGTTGTGTGAAGCTCCTATTCTCGCACTACCGGAAGGAACGGAAGATTTGGTCGTATATAGTGACGCGTCAAAGATAGGTTTAGGGTGTGTGTTGATGCAACAGGGCAAGGTGATTGTTTACGCATCAAGACAACTCAAAGAACATGAGAAGAATTACCCTACCCATGATTTGGAATTGGCAGCGGTCGTGTTTGCATTAAAGCTGTGGCGTCATTATCTGTATGGAACGAAGTGCACACTTTACACTGATCACAAGAGCTTGAAGCATGTCTTTGATCAGAAGGAGTTGAATATGAGGCAGCGGCGTTGGTTGGAACTACTTAAGGATTATGATTGTGAATTGCATTACCATCCCGGTAAAGCAAATGTTGTATCTGATGCTTTAAGTAGAAAACAATATGGTGGGTGCTTGAAAACGACTAACGCCAGAATTGATGTGACATCAAGTTTGGTTGAAAAGATAAAAGAGGCACAAGCGGAAGCTTTATTAGAAGAAAATTTGAAAGATGAAGTTATGAGCAAACAACATCTTCAACTGACTGAAGATAGTCGTGGGGTCAAACTGTTTCAAGGCCGTGTTTGGGTGCCAAAGGTGGGAGGAAATCGGGAGTTAATTCTCGAAGACGCCCACAAATCTAAGTATTCTATACATCCTGGAAGTACTAAGATGTATAGGGACTTGAAGCTACACTATTGGTGGTCAGCTATGAAAGTAGATGTGGCACGAATAGTAGAAAAATGTGTGACATGTTCGTTAGTAAAAGCCGAACATCAAAAGCCTTACGGAAGTTTTCAATCTTTGGAGATTTCGGAATGGAAGTGGGAGAAGATTAGCATGGATTTTGTGACAAAGTAACCAAGAACGCAAAAGGGTAACGACACTATATGGGTAATCGTAGATCGATTGACCAAGAGTGCTCACTTTTTGGCAATGAAAGAAGCATCACCAATAGATAAATTGGCAAAGCTGTATATTGATGAAGTGGTGTCAAGGCATGGTATACTGGTGTCTATAGTATCTGATCGTGATAGTCGGTTTACCTCGAGGTTTTGGCAGTCACTACAAGAAGAATTGGGTACGAGAGTCAATTTGAGCACTGGTTACCATCCACAAACGGACGGGCAAAGTGAAAGAACCATTTAAACTTTGGAAGATATGCTCAGGTCGTGTGTAGGAGGTAATTGAGATACGCATCTACCGTTAGTAGAATTTGCGTATAACAATAGTTATCATTCCAGTATCGAAAGAGCACATTTTGAAGCTTTGTATGGTCGGAAATGTAGAACTCCAGTATGTTGGTTAGAAGCTGGAGAAAAGCAGTTTGCTGGTCCTGAACTTGTGCAACAAACGGCTGATAAGGTGAAAGAGATTCGGAAGCATATGAAAGCAACTCAAGATCGACAAATGAGTTACGCTGATCCGAAAAGAAGACCGAAAGAATTCCAAGTTGGGGAGCGCGTAATGCTTAAAGTATCCCCGTGGAAAGGAGTGATAAGGTTTGGCAAACGTGGAAAGTTGAGTCCTCGTTTTCTAGGACCTTTCACTATAACTAAGCGATAGGGACTTCAAGCTTATCAGTTGGATCTTCCACCCGAATTGGAAGGGATTCACAATACCTTCCATATCTGCTACCTTTGGAAATGTTTAGCCGAAGAGAATGATGTGATTTCACTTACTGATGTAAGAGTGAATGAAAAGAGCAGTTATGTGGAAGAACCGGAGGCGATCTTAGAGAGGACAGTTAAGAAGCTACGTCATAAGGATGTGGTTATGTTGAAAGTTCAATGGAAACATCATTGAGGTGCTAACGTTACGTTAGAATCAGAAGAAGATATGAAGATTAGATATCCTCATCTTTTTACCTAGCTTTGATTTCGGGGACGAAATCATTTTCAAGTTGGAGAGAATTGTAACACCTCAAATTTCCATGGTAGTATTTTAATGTGAATGGAGTCTATTTGCAATTTAGTCTAAGTTGTGGACTATTTGTATTTTAAAAACTCCACGGTTGAATTTGTAATTTGACTAAAGTATTAAGTTAATGTTGAAACTTAAACTTGAAGGTCTAGTTGGTAATTCTTTGAAAGTGGGTTACCTTAAGGATGGGTAAGCTCAGTGAGATATTTTATCTCATGTTCTTGTGTTGGTAGTCGGTTAAGAGAAGGCAGAGAGAAAGAAAAGAGAAAGAAGGGAGAAAGAAGAAGAAGGAATCGATTTCATCTGGATTTTGTGTGGTAAGGGTTTTGAAAATTATCTCCTTAAATTCTTAATCAGTTTGTTAACACCCAGTTGAAATCATCTTTCAAAATATTGATTAAATCAAGAAGAGAGGACTTGGATTGCTGAACTAAGCCTCAAACAGGTGAGTTCATCATGTTCACTTTGAAAATGTAACAGTTGCAATTAAACCCAGTTTAGTACATAAATTGTCTGAATAAAATGGTATGTCTGTTTGGAAAATGAATCGATTATTAAGCTGTATTTAGATGGGTTTCTTTGGAGTTAATTGGATGCAATTTGAACGAGTCAATATCGAAGTCCCGGAATGTGAGAAATTCCAGAACTGGGTTTGGATCCGGAATTGGACCGGTTTCGGTATTGGGTTGAATTCCGGAATAAAGGAGTTCCGGTACATGGGTTCCGGAATATGGGCTTCGAGAAAATTAGGATCCGGAAATAATAACTTCCGGAATGGATTTAATTTGGACTCGGAAACAACAAATTTCGGAAGATGGGCCAATTGGAACCGGAAGTTAGGTCCCGGAATTTGGGTTCCGGTATGAAACTTGGGATCCGGAATTGTTACAACCAGAAGTTGGGCCGGAATAAGAGAAGTCCCGGAATGGGCCTTGGAATAAGTCCCGGAATTTTGGCCGAGATAAATTCCGGAATTAGGCCCTTTTGAATTCCGGATTTGGGCCAATCTTTGTTTCCAAATTTGGGATTAATCCATTATGGGTTTTATTTTTTAATTAATTTAATTTTTAAAATCCAATTGTAATTAAGAATATGATTTTATCTAAGATTCGATTTCGGTTAAGTTAAGTCCCGACTATAATTTTCGAAAGGAAAACGGTTGGGATTAAAATACGATAAATTGTTGAATATTCTTAGGATTAAGAATATGTTGTGAGATATAGCGTGATGTGTTTTATACACATACGTTAGTAAGTGCAATGGATCCATAGGCACTGTTTTTATTTTAACGTGGAATAGGCATAAAGTAATTTGTAATTCCCATTGACCTGAAATGTGAAATATGCATAAAGTAAATTGTAATTCCCATTTCGTAAAAGTGTTATGAAATGAGAAATAGACATAAAGGAACTTGTAATTTCTATTTCATAGTGTGATGTGAAATGTGGAATAGGCATAAAGTAATTTGTAATTCCCGTTCATATGGAAATGGAGAATAGGCATAAAGTAAATTGTAATTCTCATTTCGTAGTATAGAAATCGAGGAATAGGCATAAAGTAAATTGTAATTCCTGATTTCTATGGGAAGACCAGAGATAGGCATAAAGTAACTTGTAATCACTACTTCCGGTCCAAGAAATAGGCATAAAGCAACTTGTAATTTCTTGGATAAGAGCAATAATCTAGAATCTGTAATGATTCGTAGTAGGCTCTTGATTATGATAATATGACTTACTGAATGTTAGTCATATTCATGGGATCGGGTATGTTCCCGTCATTGAGGTGAGCACGTAAGTGGTAAGAATGGTGGCGAACAGGTTTGTTTATATGTTTTGGATATTTTCAAAGCTGTTAATGTTTTAATTTGAATTTGGATGTTCTCACTAGGCGTAAGCCTAATTGTTCAAATTAAATTTTCTTACCAGGTACAGGCTCAGGGAAGTAAATGGGATGTGGGACGAGAGCTTTTGAAGTATTCAACTTTTGAGATAAGCGGAGGATTTAGCTAACACAATGAGGCTTTTTGATGGATTGCTTAGATAACCCAGTTAATCTGATTATAGTTGACATGATTAGATTAATAGGTTATTTGGAGAATTCAATATTTGTAAATATGAACCCTCATAGTTAATTCTCTCCTTATTTGGATGTTATTCTATCATAACTTGTTACAATTTGAGGTTCAAATTAGCCCTGATTTTTAGGGTGTTACATTTCCCAACTTAGGAATCCACACCCGGTCTTTCAAACACCTCAACCCCCTACTGTTGACACTGAGCAAAGACGTAATTCCAACGATTCTCTCACTCTTCACATTTTCTTCTAACAACGTCTCCTCCTGAGACTTTTTGACCTCGTCCAGGAGACCTGAAGTTGCCTCGACCCCAAAAGCCGCCACTTTGGTTGATTCTACTCGCTCCTTCCGACTCAACGCATCGGCAACCACGTTTGCTCTACCCGGGTGGTAGAGGATTTCACAATCGTAATCATTCAACAACTCCATCCATCTCCTCTGTCTCATGTTAAACTCCTTCTGATCGAAAAGATGCTTAAGACTCTTGTGATCGGTGTATATTTGGCACTTCACTCCATACAAGTAGTGTCGCCATATCTTTAAAGCAAACACCACTGCCACTAGTTCCATATCGTGCGTAGGGTAGTTCTTCTCGTGATCTTTCAACTGACGAGATGCGTAGGCAATCACTTTCCCTTTTTGCATCAATACACACCCTAACCTAAGCTTGGAAGCATCACTGTAGATTACAAATCCTTCGGATCCATCTGGTAACGACAAAATTGGAGCGATGCTCAGACTTTCCTTCAACTTCTCAAATGCGGTCTCTTGAGCTTCGGCCCAAACGAACTTGACGGTCTTCCTCGTCAACGCGGTCAACGGTGTGGCTATTCGAGAGAAGTCATGTATGAACTTCCGGTAGTAGCCCGCCAACCCAAGAAAACTTCTTACTTCGGATAGCGACTTTGGCGGCTCCCAATCTTTAATTTCTTCGATCTTAGCGGAGTCCACTTTGATACCATTTGCCGACACCACATGACCTAAGAATTGAACTTCTCTCAACCAGAACTCGCACTTTGAGAACTTGGCGTACAACTTCTCGCGTCTGAATAATTCCAAAACCGCTCGGAGGTGCTCCTCGTGATCTTTACGGGATCGAGAGTAGATCAGTATGTCTTCAATGAAGATGATTACACACTCGTGATTACACACTTAGTCAGTCCGAAGGGCATAACTAAAAACTCGTAGTGTCCATATCTTGTGCGAAAGGCCGTCTTAGGCACGTCTTAGTTTCTCACCTTCAGCTGGTGGTAGCCCGATCTCAAGTCTATCTTCGAGAAATATCTCGCACCTTGCAATGGGTCGAAGAGGTCATCAATCCTCGGAAGCGGGTACTTGTTCGTAACTGTCACCTTGTTGAGCTCTCGATAGTCTATTCACATCCGCATGGACCCATCCTTCTTCTTAACAAATAGTACCGACGCTCCCCAAGGCGATGAGCTCGGACGAATGAAACCCTTGTCGAGTAACTCTTGTAGCTGCGTCATCATTTCCTTCATTTCTGCTAGTGCCAGACGATAGGGCGCACGCGCAATCGGTGTCGCCCCAGGCATCAAATCTATTCTGAACTCTACTTGACGATCTGGGGGCAGATTCGTCAAGTCATTCGGAAACACTTCCGGGTACTCACTTACTATAGGTACATCTTCCACTCCCTTCTTCTCTTTCTTAGCATCTAGCACGTAAGCTAAATATCCCAGACACCCCTTTCCCAGACATCGCCTAATTTTCATCATAGATATCATACAAGACTTCCTATCCCGCCGATCCCCATAGATTACTACTTCCTTCTTGTCAGGCAAGGCAATACGAATTAACTTCTTATTACACACAATGCTAGTGTCGTTATCCGCTAACCAATCCATTCCTATAACCACATCAAACTCCCCCATTCCCATAGGGTACAAACGCAAAGGAAACAAATGGCCATCTATGTCAATGCTACACCCCTCATAGACCTCTTTGACCCAGACTCGACTATCGTCCGCTACTTCTACCTCGAAACCAAAGTTCAACTTCTTGGGTTTCACTTGTAATTTCAGAATAAAATTAGGCGACACAAAAGAACGATTGGCGCCCGAATCAAACAGTACTTTAGCAAAAGTCGAGTCAATAGGGAAAGTACCTGTCACCACATCAGGCGTATTCACCGCCTCTTCTGCCGACATGTGGAAAGCCCTCGCCTTCGCGTGAGTAGGCTCCATCTTTCTATCTCCGTCTCTTCCTCCACTACTGCTTCCATAACCCCCAGCAAATCCCCTCTTCAACTGTGGACAGTCCATCTTGACATGGTCTGGCAAACCGCACTGACAACACGACCTCGAACTACGGCAATCTCTTGCCATGTGCCACGTCTTCCCACACTTGAAACACCCCTCCTTATCGGCCAAACATTCCCCTTTATGCATCCGGTTACACTTACCATAAGGTTTCTCTCCTGCTCTAGGTCCCACTCGCGACTCAGGTCTAGGAGCACTCGGTCTCTTAACATCACGATTCGGCCCTTCCCACTTCCGCTTGTCCCCGACTCTTTCTGACATCTGCCTGTTCTTTTCCTTTTCCGTGAATTCTGCAGTATCTACCGCAGCTTGAAAAGTGGTAGGATCCTTTACCTGAACCAACTCTCTCATACTGCTCTTTAGTCCCCAGATGTATCTCTCTATGCGCCTCTCCTCAGTAGGCACATACAATTCAGCAAACCGAGCTTTCTCAATAAACTTTTATGTATACTCTTGGATTGACATCGTCCCTTGCACCAACCCCAGAAATTCCTCCTCGAGCTTCTTAACGGCCTCCACTGGGCAAAACTGAGCTTTGAATCTTTTGGTGAACAATTCCAGGTAGTTGTTTTTGCTATCTGCGAACCCTTACCTCCAGTCTCGACATCCCACCAGAAGATGGCATCTGCTATCAGCATAAACATGGCAAACAAAACCTTGTCTTCTTCGGCACACTTGCTCGTGTCGAAAGCTAACTCCATCTCACGTATCCACCTCAGGGCCAAAACCGGATTGCGTTCCCCGCTAACAGACGGAGGCTTTCACGATGCAAAAGTCTTAAAAGTACATCTCTTCGTTGTATTTGGTTCAGTAGCTACGAACGGAGTTGACAAAGAATGGTCCCCCCACCACAGTCGGAGGTAGGCTAGACGCCTCAGTCTTCGTCTCGTTCCCACTTTTGGTGCGTCCCTCTGACGTAGTCTTGATCTGATTTTCCAACAATGCTTGCAGGGTCTCTTGTAATTTACCCATCTCAGCCGTAAACCTTTCCTCAGTCACAAAAGCTTGGTTCTGATTTCTCCTCGGGTTGTCCGACTGACTCCCTCAGCCTACCGAGGCGGTACTTTCTTGATGCAAGGGCTCGCGCACTTCAGGTGCTCCCACACTCTTAGCTCGACGGGTGGTCGATATCTTTTTCCCTCCCCGGGTTGCCACACCAGTCCCTACCGCCTGAGAGGTAGCTCGCAACGGCGGTCTTACCATACCTCTTCCTCGGCCTCCGCTCCTTCCGCGGGTGGCCGCCCGTCTCGGAGGATTCACCGGTTCCTCCTCCAGAATTTTTTCCACGTGAATCTCCCCCGCAATCGGAATTGTACCCACCACCGACACGGATCTACTCCTTAGAGTTCTTTCAGACATACTGGATTACTGTAACATACCAAAATAAATTACTTAAGACTACCGCTCCAGAATAATAAGGCAATTTAAGCACATACATATACGTGTAAATTCGCAATTACACTGGCCAGGTGTAACCCCGAATCTACCTTACCTGACTGTCCTCGCTACCCTATTAGTCTTATCTCTATTATAGTGCCCTCCTAACGCATTCCTGATGCTCAGTTGTGATTTCTATTCCCTCAGTTTAAGTCTAGGCCCGTCCGGTCACCTAAATCCCTTAAACTATGGCTCTGATACCAATTGTAACAACCCAACGAACTAAAGGCATAACATAGCATTAAATATAAAACATCCCAAAAAGTGATCCCAAAATTTCTCAAGTACAACTGTCTCAAAACTAGGTTGACGGAAACAACCTATTCACAACTGAGAAAATAAAAGTCTAAGTAATGAAAATAAAGCAGCTATCACTAGAAGCATCCGCACTCTAATTTTTCTCTTTACTCTTGCCAGAGCTTCCTACTATCAGCTTCCCTGAAAAAGGTTTAGTTTGGAATATGCGAGGGTTAGACCATGAGGTCTAGTGAGCTCCCTCAAAAACAAATGTTACGATAATAATTGTTTAAAACAGTACAAAGCATTCATATATAACAACTTTAAATGAAGTTTCCATATAATCACCACACTTGCAAATGGCACACTGAAGTCGCTCGGAAGTGACGACGTGTCAGTCTCATACTGCCTTTCTGGGTCACACCTCCCATGGCATAAACGGGACACCCCCCCGATATAAGCACTGGCGGGCCACACCCCCCGGCTTAGCCAATTTACATCTAACAACAAAGTATGCATACATCTCAAATAAACTTCCATACTTGCATTTTCATAAAATAAAACACATCACTTTCATACTCACTTACTTACTTAGAAACCACGTTTAAAAATACGCATTTGGTTAGAAAAACTCACCTGTCGTCTTAGCGCACTACTTCTCACAAAAGCTTCAGCTCTCTAGGTGAAACACCTAGATATTAAAGATAAGAGAGCAATAAGTCTTACGTTGACCCTCACTACCGACTGTGCAAATCCTCAAAGAAACTTGACTCAAAAGACTACTGAGTCTGAACCAAAGTTCCGGACTCAATTCCGGATCCGGTCCCAATCCGGTTCCGATCTCCATTCCGGATCCGGTCCCAATCCAGTTCCGATCTCAATTCCGGATCCGGTCCCATTCCGGGTTCTACCAGTTCCAGACTACGCCGAACATTTCGTTCAAACATACCAAAACTTCAATCCAACCGATGAGCAGTGATCGAATACGTTGAAAAAGATAGTAGGAAACATTAAGACACCACTACACATCATAATGAAATCCTCACGCAATCTAAGAGTCGATAAGGTCCTTTATTATTTAGGAACTCATCAAAACATGAAATCACCCTGCAATTACAATAAGAGCATGAAATTAGAGGATTACCTTTCCAAATTGATGTTAGAGTTTCCTTAATGCAACCCTTCCTTGCCTTCTTCCTAAAATCACGAACGCTTGCTTGATTTCTTCTTCAGCTCCCACTCCTACACAGCCGCTCACCAAAATGGAAGAATACCTAGGGTTTTGTGCCCAAGGATGAGGGTTTTATACCCTCTCCTACAAAATACACTTTAGTCCCTCGAGATTTAAGGTTTCATTTTCCTTCCATCCAACTTACAATTCTTTAAATTTGAAAACTTGGTTATTACAATTATTCTTCTTAATTCTAAATATTGCATAAAAAAGATATAAATAATAGCTTTTAAGCGCTCACCTCGTCTAATTATATGAGATCCTATTGTTAACATTTAGATAAACCTTTTTTCAGTAAGAGACAATGTGACAGTTGTTGAATGATATGATGCAGATTGATTAAGTGGTTAGAATGATAAAGATGTTCTACACTAATTTAGTGTTGAATGAAATATGATTGTTTGTCAAATGTTTTGTATGAGCAGTCTAATTAATAAAAAATTACCATTATAACATTTTTATTTTATTTAATATTAAACGAAATATATATGTTTGGTAAATTTATTATCCATAATACATATATAACTCTATAAACATCTGTTAGTCCCAGATGGCTAATAAGAACAAGAACAAGTATTGTAGAAGGGGGGGGGGGGGGGGGGGTTGAATACAATACACAATTTTTTCACTTAATTTAATTCTTTATTGATTTATAAAATCAAGAATTACACTTAGAACACTTTAAATTGTTGCGGAAAGAACAAATGAAATCTATTCTAACAATCTTCACAAAGTAAAACAGAAAACTACACAACTTCTAAAGGACACAAAGATTCAAAGCTATTTAGTTCACAAGAAGATAAATGCAGATTATCTTGAGCACAAAGAAATCTTCAACAATGCGCAGTTTACATGAAGAAGTCTTCATCCTTTAAATAGTACCAGGAGCATTTAATGCATAGGACACTTGTCATATTGTGATTCAAAGAAAGGTGCTGACTCTGAAAAGTTGACATGTCATTTCTACCTTTTTCTCAGTACTAGGAAGCATTTGCACGCCTGATTGAGACATTATCTAAAAATGCGAATAAGGACAAATAAGCCTTTTTCCTAACATTAGATAGTGACAATTTAATGATCTTCTCTGCAAACTTCTTAGGAGATCCCATCGATCCTTCAAGGAAGAGTTCAGTGAGCTCATCACCGAAATCCATGAAGAAGTTCGGCAAAAGGAATGGTCGATTCTTAGCTCCAAAGGGGAAAATCGGTGGTAACAGCTTAGTTTTTTTTGCAAGACAAATGGCATATTATTAAAAAACAAAAAACCATTACAATACAAACAAAGGGGAATGTGCCGCCCCTAAATAGACCAAGAAACCACAAGTGGCCAAAAGCCACAGCACCAAACAGTAGCACACTATGACATTAAGTTTGCAAGAAGCAAACAGAAGGGCTAATGTTGTGACCCAATTGGATCCTACAACCCCAGCCACAAAACCAGAGTTTAGAAACAAAAACATCCTCCATCAAGATCATCCATACATCACGTCTTAATGAAAATAGACGTGTCTCTCGCTGCACATCTCCAGTCCACAAAAACTGTACCTCCATTCAGCACACCTGATCAGACCTGTCACACCCGCCCTGTAGAAATTCACCTGAACTGCATATGTGTCTGAGCTGCTCTCGATCAAGACGCCGCATGAGCCATCGTTGCAGCTGAACCGGACATCCTTACCCCAAAGTACTAACAACTTATTCGAGCCAGCCTGCACATCACAGACATCTCACCAAACAAACAGTAACATTGGCTTAATCATCGAACAACAACTCTGAATTTAGTAGCTTATTCGTTAAGCCCCCTTCTTTTAGATCCTCGTTACGTTGTCCCCGGATTCACCAACTAATTGGACCAATCCATAGAGAAGTCTCGGTCTCTACGTTTGATCCACTCGAAGACTTTAAGTTGTGCCAAAAAGAAATGATCCGAAATTTTATTTTTCTCATTCTCGTACTCGATCTTGTTGCGATGTATCCAAATTAAGTAAATGAAGCTCCACACCACCGTTGTCCACCTTCTCATCCCTCTTGCATTGTATCCCAATTGCTCACCTAACCCCAAAAGTTCACTCACCGAATTCACTTGATCTAGATTAAGTCCCCACCATCTACCCATCTTTTTCCACAATACCTTCATGTCCTCACACTCTAGGAGAGCGTGATCTAGTGTTTCAACCATATTGCCACATCTCGGACATAGAGTTGAGTCTACCTCTATACCCATTTTATCCAACACATCTCTAGTAGGAATCCTCCCACGCTGTACCTTCCATAAGAACACGCACACCTTTTTTTGGGATAGATTTGACCCATTTGGTCTCCTCCACTTGTGAACCTCCCTTTACTCGTTTTTCTTCCAATAATTGTCGAACCTTCTTCACCATAAGCCCATTTTGTACGTCCAAGTTCCACACCACCCTATCTACCAAATTCCGCTTCGGGAGCTTGGATTGTAGCATGGTTTTAAGGCTTTCTAATTCCCCTAATTCCCTTACCCTTGGATCCCGTCTCCAACTCCACTTCCATTCCCATTCTTCATCCACCCAATTCCCCCTCTCCCTCACCTATACCTCCTTATTACATTCTAGTTGGAAGAGCCGATGAAAGTCTTCCTTGAGCCTCCGGTTTGAAACCCATCTTTCCTCCCAAAATCTCGTTTCCGACCCATCTCCTATCTCCTTACCCAAGGATTCTAAAAAGGGAATTCCTTCCCCGTCTAACTCCTTACCCACCTTCACGATATTTCCCCACACCGAGCAACCGCCCAAGCTTCTAAAATGTTCCTCTATCAACCCCCATCCCAACCGTATATACTCCTAATTACCTTCACCCATAAAGTTCCTTCTCCACATGAAATCGCCACCACCATTTGCTTAGAAGACCCCAATTCGCGTCCTTCAAGCCCCCAATATTCAGCCTCCCATTTTAAAACCCCCCACGACCGAATCCCACTTTACCCACGCATGATGTCTTTTTTTACACACATCCTCACCCCCCCCCCCCAAAAAGAAATTGCTTCTCACACTCTCAAGCATTTTTAACACACCTTGTGGGGCACGAAACAAAGAGAAAAAATATAATGAAACGCTACCAAAGACCGATCTTACCAATGTCAAGCGACCACCAATAGATATCGACTTTGCCTTCCATAACGCTAACTTGTTTTTTATTTTTTCAATAGCCGACTTCCAATGCTCTATCCTCCGCATCGATGCACCGACCGATAATCCAATGTAGATGAATGGGATTGTACCACTTCCACACCCCAATCGTCTCACCCATGCTTACACTTCTTATTCCGGCACACCCACTTTATAAAGCTTGCTTTTCCCCAAATTAATTTTTAGTCCTGACACAAGATGATAGCATTTTAGCACCTTCATCAAGTTCTTAATGTTGGCTACTTTCCAATCTCCAAAAAATATCACATCATCCGCGTATTGAAGATGTGATTATTGGAACACCATCCCTTCCCACTTTAACCCCTTCGTACAATCCTTTCGCAATGGCTTCTTCCATCATGACATGTAAACTTTCGGCTACTAATAGGAATAGGAAAGGTGCAAGTGGATCCCCTTGCCTCAATCCTTATTCCATTTGGAATTCTCTAGTAGGAGAGCCATTGATTAAAACGGAAATCTTTGATGAGTTTAAACATGCCCTTATCCACCCTCTCCACTTACTTGTGAATCCCATCTCTTCCATTGTCTCCAAAAAGAACGTCCAATCCACCTTATCGTATTCTTTTTCGAAATCTACCTTAAAAATTAATCCCTTCTTCTTTGTCTTCTTCAAGAATGTCACCGCCTCGTTTGCAATTAGTAGTCCGTCTAGAATAGACCTCCCCTTTACAAACGCGCTTTGCTCCTTGCTAATAAGCTTGTTCATCACTAACTTCATTCTTTCGGCAAGGATTTTTGACACGATCTTGTAGAAAATTCCGATGAGACTAATTGGTCTAAAGTCACTTAAACTAACCGGGTTTGGGACTTTTGGTATCAAAGTCAAGAATGACGCGTTGCACCCCTCGCTCATTTCTTCTTTATCCATGAACCACTCAATCGCCGCCATCAAATCCATCTTTATGACGCTCCAATAATCTCGTATGAAACCAATGGTGAACCCATCCGGTCCCGACGATTTATTATTCCCGCATTCCTTAATCGCATTCCACACTTCATCATCCGTTACCCTTCTTTCAAGGTGTCTTGCTTTCTCTTCCCGTAACTTTTTTACACGATTCATTGTTAACTTTGGACCCTCCAACCTTTGAGACGAGAACTTGGTTTTGAAAAACGCATAAGCATAATCCTTGATTTTACCGGGATCCTCCGTACATTCCGAGTCGATATTTATGCCACGTAACAAATTCCTTCTCTCCCTACTTTTTACGGCCGCATGAAAAAGTTTGGAATTCTCATCCCTCTCTTTAGCCCATTGGATCTTCGCCTTTTGTTTCAACATCTCCAAATTTTGTTTTTCTAGGTCTAGCCATCTCTTACGTGCCGTTACCCATCTTTGTCTATCGCCATCCCCCAATTTATTTTCATCCGCCTCTTTTTCCCATTTCTTTACTTCTTTTTTCTTGTCTTCCAATTCCTTTGCCAAGCCACCCCATTTCGTGCTACTCCACCCCTTTAAGGCGGATTTGACGTTCTTAAGCCTATCTCGGAATATGCAATCCGGCCTCCTCGACGTCACTTCCTTCCTCCAAGCTTTTTTATTAAATCTCCGACCTTTTCATCTTTTAGCCAAACATCGAAAAATTTGAACGGTTTGGGTCCAAATTTGACCCATTTGTCGCTAATCACAATAGAAGAATGGTCTGACCATTTTCTCTCTAAAACTTTGGCTCCTAAGTTCTTCCACATTGATTCAAATTCTTGCGTGACTAAGAAACTATCTAGTTTGCTCAATATCTTCCCGTCATAACTAACCCGAGTGAAATTCTTTCCTCCCATCGGGATTTCTATGAGTTTACTCCTCCGAATAAAATTATTAAAATCTTCCGTTCCTTTCAAGTTCATAACCGAATTAAGTCTTTCTCTCTCGTTCCTCACTTCATTGAAGTCCCCACCAAACATCCACCGTATATCTTCTTTTCCGCAAAGATTCTCCAGCTTGGACCAAAGAACCACCCTCTCCTTTCGCTCCCTCGGACCATACACATTTACACACCCCACCATACCTTCCATGTTTCCCCACTTTCCCACAACTGCGATAAAATTCTCTTCCTGTATAAAGAATTCACATTTAAAAGAATTTTTACTCCACATGGTTAGGAGTCCCCCTGAATTGCCAATGGCCGATGCGTGTACATAATCTCCATCCTAGTTTCTCAATAAATCTGATGCCTCCAATTCACTCATCTTCTTTAATTTTGTTTCTTGTAACATTATCATACATAATCCCTCCATTCTGCATAATTGTTTCACCCAGTCTTTCTTGTTTTTTGAACTCAACCCCCGAATATTTAGAGACAAAATCTTCATCAACAATTGGTGTAATCGACTCTTACCAGTGATGATCAGATCGCAACCCCAGGCGGCGTATTTTTTGTTTCCGGCTCCCCATTTGGTTTCCACTTTACCCCCAACAGGTTACCGAATTCCTCCAGACTGCGTTGGTTATCCATGCTTTTCAATTCATTTGACAGTGCTACCTGCGCTGCTATTGAAATAGCTCCTCTCCCCTCTTTTTTCGATCTTTCCTTCTCTTTGCCTTCATTCGTAATCGACACTTTCTTACCCACTCCTCTCCTTTGCGGGTTGTTCCTGGATAATTGCTTTAGGTAATGGAAACTTACCCTAGATCTTCCAAAAGATACCTTATCCAGCTTCCTTGATTTCGACGATTCTCCAACGTTGCTTGTACACTTTCTCCTCGCTTTTCCAGTTGAACTCGCCGTGTGGTTGATTGAATTTACCTGATCGCTGAAATGTTCCTTCGATTTCACGTCCTCTGTTTGATTACAAGTTGGGCCAACACTTTGATTCTCTATTGGGCCGCCCTTATTATCTGCACAATTAATTTTCCCATTGGGCCCCGAACAAGCGGGCCCAGATTTGTCAGCTATGTGAATTGGCCTATATGTTTTAATTCTCTCCTCTCTCTTTTTTCCAGCCTTTGTTTTTGTCTTCTTAGATTTTCGGTCCACATCCACATTTTCACTCCACGTTTTCTTCTTTTCGTTGACCTGGCCATTGTTAATAGCTTTCTTCTCTGACTCTCCCATCATTGTGTCTGATAGCTTATTCTTGGGACTTTTATTCATATCATCTTGATTCTCGGCTGAATTTAATTATTGTGTCTCTTCCCCTCCCTCTCTCGTCGCTGATTCCCCCATCGACTCCGCCGCCGGTGTTTCTTCTCCGACTCCCTTTTTCCCGGTTGTTGCACCGGTGAGTTTTCTTTCGTTTTTTCCTTAGTTTGCTCTCCATTGTTTCCGATCTCATTTTCGAAGATGCTTTCTTCCACCCACTCTTCTTCGTCTGTTTTCTCGTCCCCTTCTGTCCATTCCGATGGAATGGAAGATTCATCTTCCTCGTCACTTAACTCCCAACTTTTCGCTTCTTCCTCATCATCAAACTGATTTCCAGCAGACTGTTATCCTCTTCTTCCACTTTTATCACGTAAAACAGATCACCCATCTTGATGATTGTAATCTTACTTATCTTCTCCACTAATCCTGAACTTAGTAACACTTTCCCCCACATTAGATTCCCACTTTCCTCCAAGTTACAATTCTTTGTTTTCAATACTTTTCCCCACTTGCTTGCTATTCCGGTAAACGTCAACTCCCTCCATACGTGCAACGGAACTCCTTCGATCCTTAACTAGACAATCCTATCCGATAATCGGAAGCCCGACGTCCAATTCCTTAGGTCTTTAACCCACTGATGTATCCCATGATCTTTACTTTTTATAATTATGTCTCTTTTTTCTTTTGATTCGAATTCTATTAATACATTTCTCCCTCCCACAAATCTCACCGTGACCCTATACTTGTTTCCGGTTTGCAAATCGTTTGTAGCGCCTGCATATTATCCAATGATGTTAAGGTACCAATTGCACATCTTTGAAGAAATTCCATTCTCCCTTCCGTTACTTCCCAGACTCCCGCCACCTGGTTTTCTCCTTTCTCTTTTATGTTCTCTCTATCTCCTTTCAGCACATCTACATACGATCTCCTACTCGATTCTTTTGTTGCGTCTATTCTCCTGTTACCCTCATCTTCATATCTGTCTTCTTGAATTTTACTGTCCTCTTTTCTTATTCTTAGCAGCCAGAAATACTCTCAATCTAAACGTCCAAATCCAAATTTGATTTAGTCTTTTTTGGAATTCCTTAGCGTCGTTTACCTGTTTGAATCTTACAAAACCAAATCTCTCACCGTTCCTCATTCTTTTTCTTGCCATATAAATGTCTGTGACTGCACCGTATCTTTTAAACGTTCTCCATAGGTGACTAACATCCCAATGTTTCGGAAAATTGAAGAACAAGTACGATATCTGATTTGGATGTTTCCTGCCACTGTTCGATCTATTCCGTAGCGGTTCATTATACCTAGATCTGTAACGAAACCCCACATCACTCCTCTCGAGTTCCCTCCCGTACCCCCCCCTGAACTCTCATTCCTCTCTCTCATCTCTCTCTCTCTCTCTGTTTGCCTTTTTTGAAAGAACGGTAACAGTTTAGTTTTTGTTTAGAAGCTCATCTTCATTCCGCAATGGTAGACTCACTTCTGCTTGATTTCAGTTGATCTTCGACTTCACCGAACATTGAAAATTTGACTAAGCTATTACAAGGAACCACATAATTATTCCAAGTAAAATGACAAAGAGGTAATCGGGAGGTCATCTTCAAATCTTTGGTGACCCAACAACATCAATTACAAAAAAAACTACATAGATTACTGTGTAATTAACATCCTCATCATCAATACATCCAAATAAATTAATACCATTCCCAATCAATGGAAGATAACCTGCCTAACTACTTCATGCCAAGACAAGCCGTGACACAACAACAATAACATCTACTTTGTTTTCTCCTATGCTAAGTACGCACATGGATCTTTAGAAGGATGAGAACAAATGTGCTAATTTGGCTATAGTTATGGGATGTTCTTGTAAGGGCAGTATAAAATCTTGATTGTACATGGTCTTCAACACTAATAACAGGGTTGAAAGGTAGTTTCTTCAACCAAAATATCATAAAACTTAAAAAATATCTACACTCTAGTACCTAATCAGCAACATTCGATTACTATAAACAAGGCACCAAGACACCAAACAGTGAAAATCAAGAAACAAGGCACCACGACCGTCATCTTCCTGTTTTCCATCTCCAAGGCACCAAAACAGTGAATATTGAGAAACAAAGTTGACTACTACTACAAAATCTAGGGGTACTACTTGCAAGGAGGAAGATGCAAAAAAATAGATTACTGAAATCGAACAACATTTGATTACCGTGAAATGTTAGTTAAACGTGTCTAACCCTAACCCGAACCCGACTTTCTAACCCGTTTATCAATGAAACCCGTTTATTAAACGGGTCGGGTTCCTTTTTCCTAGACCTAGATTCATTTGAACACAACACGATACGACACGTTTGTCAGGTCTAGAAAAAAAGAATTCCAGAATATTTATTAATTAAAATTTACAAATGTTAGTTATCATCTAAATTCTGATTAAAATGATATGCCTATACTTTTCTACATTCCTGTTGAGATCGATTGACATTCGATTAAGGAAGGAGAGGTTGGTAGTCTACTTGAGAGTTGAGAATGAAACATTCGTATCTCCTTTTCTTCCATTAGTCACATTAAAACATAATTATTGTTTTATTTAATATATACTTATTTTAATTCTTTATCTAAAAACGCTTTCAATTGGTTTATATATGCTTCTACCTAATTTACAAATATTGATAAAACAATACTTATCTATATTATATTATAAAGCATTTATGAAAGCTTTTTAAAACAACCCCTAAAGTTTAATGTATCGTTATTTAATGCTAATTACTTAATTTTTTTTAAAAACAACTAATGAAGCTTTATGTACCGTTTTTAATGTTAATCACTTGATTAATACTTATCTCTAACAGCCTTCAAATCCTTAAATCGTGGACTTTTATTAATTAATCTTTATCTTTAACCACTTTCAAATCCTCAAATCATAAACTCCCCAAAATCACACATTAAAATAAATTAGAACATTAAATATAAATACAAGGTAGACTGTCTCATATGGTTGATATTTCTTTTTTTCAAAATGTAGTAGTTATTTTATTTAATAAGAAGAAATCTACTATATTCTAATATAAAAATAGAATTATTGCGGATAAAAAAAAATCAAACGAGTCCGTGGAAGATGAATATATCAAGGTGTTTTAGGCATGTAGTTTAGTCTTTGGTACTACATAAAAAACTTAGAGAATCAATAAATAATACTATAAGATCAATGACCGATTAACTTTTTACATATATTCCTTGTCTTATGTAACTAATTAATACATGTTTGGATTCTTAATATAATACCAAATCATTTTAGATCCTACTAGATACTAATTTTTTCCTTCTATTTACTAATTTTTCTGAACTACCGTTATATAATAAATAATATTGGGCCCTATTTCTTGTGGGACTTGGGCATGTGCTCGACCCGCCTTCCCTCAAGGACGATCCTGAGTGCAATTCGGCTTAAATAATATTGGGCCCTATTTCTTGTGAGACTTGGACGTGTGCTCGACCCGCCTTCCCTCAGGGACGACCCTGAGTCCAATTCGGCTTCGGTTAACTTGGAACCAACTGAGACTGGTTTATGGTTCGACTTCTAGGACCAGTTATAAGTTTTCTAGAGTCTCAAAGCCTGACACGAGACTGGTTTTGTATAGGACTGATTTTCAATTTTTTTTAAAGTTTTGATAAATAATAATTTAAGTTTTTTCAATATCTTTTACAATATTTTCAAGCTCTTTTTTCAAAGTTGATTTTATTTACTCAAATGGTTATTTCTAAAGAATATTTTAATGTCAAATTTTAAAAAGTTATAATTACAAAAAGATGTATAATATTGCCAATGACGTGTAACTCAGTTGGTAATGGATGGGGGCATCTTTGTACAAAAAGCAGAAGGTCTTGGGTTCGAACCCAAGCCACCCCATAGCCACAACTGTTGAGTGAGTCAGGTATGCCCCCACATTATGGATAGGCAGCCGATTGTGGGCCGGTTGGGGTTGCCGGTATCAACCTTTTGTACAAAAAAAAGGTGTATAATTTTTTTTTTAAAAATACTTTTTTTTTTGTCAAAAGCTAAACTCGGGGCAGATCGGCGCTAGTTTTAGAAAAACCAGTTTGAGACCAGAATGGATTTTTAGCCATCTTAGGTGATTTTATTGAGCCCAAAGGAATTAGAAAGCATAAGGGCAGTCCAATTCACTTAAATCTAATTTCATGGGTTCTGTTTCGTCTATCTATATATATATATATATATATATTATATCATAAAAGATTTGATTTAAAATTTTAAAAACAAATTTTCAAGTAGAGTGAATTGTGGATTTGGTCTCTGTGATTTTGTGTTTTCTTTGACTATGATCCTCATTTTATTTTTATTATGGATATAGTCTCTGTAGTATGCAATATATTGTGGCTATGGTCCCTCAACGCTAACACCATTTAGTTTGAAAGGGTAAAGGCATCATGTGCCAGTTTACTTTTCTCTTTTTAAAACAAAGAATACTGAATTGTGAATTTGGTCCCTATGCATCACTCAACATCTTTAAAACTCATCTATCATCTCTCTTAGTTATCCTAACAAAATTTTCCATAACTTTAATATAAAATTGATAATACATTCAATTACATTATAACCTTATATTAATTAATAGTACATTCAATTTTGTTATTATTTTAATATAAAATAATAACTGTAATAACCGGGTCCTTTTTGTGAACGAATAAAGTGTGGTGGTGAATGTGAGAAAAATGGACGTTTCGTGGCTTTGTGAAAAAAGTATAAAAGGGGTTAGAAACCCTAATTTCCCTCATTTTCTCTTCACCAGAGTGTGTACGGCCAAGTGTGTGTGTGTGTGTGAAGAAGAAATCTTGCAATTTAAGAGGAAGAACTTGGATTTAGGAGCCGAGCTTTGGGAAAACCATCGATTACATCAAGGTAATTGCTTATCTCCTCACTCTTTAAGTTTTGTGGAAGTTGGAATTCATTTTTGGAGTAGAAACTTGGAATGTGGGGTTTTCCTTGTGTTTTTCGATTAATTTGTTTAAGGGATGATTTAGAGTGGGTCAAAGTTGTGTTTTATAGATCTGTAGTCAATCCCTAAGAGGTTATGGCGGGATTTTTGGTGAGTATGCTAAACCCTCTGTAATTTGTAACAAAATCGCCGTATCCGGAAAGTCCACCTGATCAGGTAGAGTCCGGATGGTACCGGATAGAGTGTAGTGTCCGGATAACGTTGTGTCCGGATAGAGTGTAGTGTCATGTTAGTTGGGCCACTCGTGGTTCCCGAACGTTTTACCCGGAAACCCTTGGGAATCCGGAAGTGTCCGGATAATGTGAGGTGTCTGGGAAATCTGGTGTCTGGGATGTTCCACCCGGAAAGCATTATCCGGATAGTTTTAGTTGTCCGGGTGGAATCTTTCGGATAGCTTAACTGCCCGGGTAAACCTTACTGGGTAGTGGTGCAGTGTAATCCTTAGTGTATCCATTTAGTGAGTACTGATTGTGGGGACTGTCTGTTGGTCCGAGGAGATAGCCAAGTGGCAATTGGTTTCGGTCAAGTGACTTATCACTGTAGTGTGTGCATCCTTATAGGTGCAGTTGAAGAGAGAATCAAGCAGTGAGAGGATTCTATCAGGGCGTCAGGTGAGTTTTTCTAACTAAATATGTGTTTTAAACATGTTTTCTGAAGTAAGTAAATGAATAGTAATGCTATGTTTTATTATATGAAAAAACATGTTTTGAAAGTTTAATTGAGATGTATGCATACATTGTTGTTAGACGTAAATTGGCTAAGCCGGGGGGTATGTCCCGTTTATGCCATGGGAGGTGTGACCCAATAAGGCAGTGTGAGACTGACACGTTGTCACTTCCGAGTGACTTCAGTGTGCCATTTACGAGTGTGAAGTTACGTGAAAGCTTTATTTGAAGTTGCTATTTATGAATCTTATGAACTGTTTTAAATGTGCAGGGGTGAACTGTAGTTTTTGAGGGAACTCACTAGACCTTATGGTCTAACCCTCGCTTTTCAAAACTAAAACATTTTCAGGTAGGCAGGTAGCCGAGAGCTTGTTTAGAGGATTGGCAAAACGCGAGTCGGAGCTTGCATATAGAAGGATTAGAAGACTTTCCCTTTTATTTTGTAGTTATGTTCTCAGCTGTAGTTAGGGTTATTTCCGCGAATCCAGTTTTGTAATGTTGATAGTGTGACTTTGTTGGGCCATTTTGGCGTTTTGAATTAAAGGAGTAGTTATTGGCATGCTTGTTTGGAGTGGGTCGTTACAATAACACATTTAATTTTGTTAGAAGAACTTATAAAGTTCCATGATCTCCTCCATATTTCTCTCCTACTATTTTGTTGTAATCATTCCTTTTTAGCTCTTGATTTATAGCTCTCCTTTGTTAGTTTAAGATTGTATGTCCTATATATTTTGTCTTCCCGTTGTATCTTCTCCATATCGAAATACCAAGAAACAAAGATTTCTTTATGGTATCAGAGCGGGTTTAACACCGCTCGATCAAACAACCCAACTTAAAACTCCGTTGCCACCATGGTCGGCGACAGGGTCGATGAAAACAAGAACGAAGGAAGTATTCCCGATGTGAATTCTCCTTACTACATTCACCCATCGGATTATCCAAGGCAGATGCACGTCAACGATGTTTTGACGAACAATAACTATATCGGTTGGGCTCAAGAGATGGAGAATTTCTTGTTTGCTAAAAACAAGATTGTCTTCATCAATGGGACGATCAAGAAACCAAAAAGACCGCTGCCGATCACATTGCTTGGATGCGATGTGATGCAATGATTAAAGGATGGCTTACTCCAGCCATGGAGAAGGATATTCTGAGTAGCATGAAATACGCCAATACCGCTGCAGAGATATGGTCAGATCTTCATGAAAGATTTGGGAAGGAAAGTGCACCTCGTGCATATGAATTGAAGCAGTCGATCTAACACTCGACAAGAAGGCATGGTAGTTTCGGCCTACTATACGAAGCTACGAGGGTTATGGGACGAAGTACAATCCGTTCTTCCTACCCCTCAATGCTCTTGTAATGGATGCTCTTGTGGCCTTGGAAAATATCTCAATGAACTCAAAGAAAAGGAAAGGCTTTATGAATTTCTCATGGGTCTAGACAATGAATTTTCAATTGTAAGAACACAAATACTTGCCATGAAGCCTACACCATCTTTGGGAAACGCCTACCATCTAGTTGTAGAGGATGAATAGCAAAGATCCATAACCAATGCTAAAAGACCACCGCAGAAGCGGCGGCGTTCCAAGCCTTCGTGAAGTGTGATATGGGTTCAAGCCAACAAATCAAAAAATTCATAAAGAAAGATGGGAAGGAAATGGAACACTGCAGTTTCTGTGATAAATACGGTCATACCCGTGACGACTGTTTCAAACGGGTTGGTTATCCGGAGTGGTGGCCGGGGAAGAACAAACGACAGAAGGTGAAACCTAGGGCAACCTGTGATGAGGTTGAATCAAGTCCGATCGCAGGTTTGATAAAGAAATAATACCAACAATTCATGAAACATTTTGCTCCAGAGTACAAAGAAACCAAGGGTGATGCACCACCACCAACAACCAACAACAAACATGGCAGGTAGGCTCGATCGTAACGATAAATGGATTGTCGACTCAGGTGTCACCGAGCACATGACCCACAGAGCCGATATCCTTGAAGATAAGGTTGTCTTGATCAATGAGGCGCCCGTTACCACTCCTAATGGAGAAGTCGTGCCTGTAGAGGGAAGGGGCAACCACACTTTGTCGAATGGAACAGAGGTGCAAGAAGTTTTACACGTTCCAAAGTTTAATTGCAATCTTTTGTCTGTTAGCAAACTTACAAAGGATTTATAGTGCACCTTAACCTTTTTCCTCGATTTTTTTGTCATACATGGCTTGCGTTCGAGGAGAT
>JAWVWS010000963.1:0-25000 GCA_033807775.1 Saussurea involucrata
TGGACATGGTCCTAGATTACGGACGAACGGAGCCGAACCAGGGTTATGGACGAACGGAGCCGAACCAGGGTTATGGACGAACGGAGCGGATCCTGGATTCTGACCGAACGATCCTTGACCTGGATTTTGGACGAATGGTCTTGGACCATTCTGTGGTCCGAAGGGATTCCTCAGCCGGGCGATTTCCTCAGCTGCTCTTCGACTCTGCTCAGCCATGGCATTGATTTCATTTCGCGCAACTTCCAATTCTTGGTACATCTAGGCAATGACCTGCTATGGATTTCCAGGGGCTGCCATTTTCTTGAAACAGAAAACAGAGGACACTACAAGAAACCGTTAGTAAAACGCACGTTTGTCGAATATTTTCTCTAGATGGGGCCCCACGGTGGGCGCCAAACTGTTAATGCCAAAAATCGCACAAAAGTACAACTTAAGGGTGATTGTGGAGCTTAACAACTAAAGAAAGGAATCATTCGACAAAACAGTGCGTTAAAGACAGAAAATGTAAAAGAGACAAAGATTTTGGTGACGCGGGAAAAACCTCAACGATGAAAAAACCCGCGGACGACTATGGAAGTCGTCGCTGCACTATGATCACCAAATAGGGGCGATGTCCTTTGTTTCTGGTGTCGGGGATACAGTGATTACAATACAAATGACTTGAAATATAAAAATAACAAGTGTATCGAATGTAAAACTAGTGTGTCGTGTGTTAAGACTGCTGGTCGAGAGTATAAGTCGTGCGTCGAGAGCGATCACTTGAGAGATATTTCTTTGCTTCAGATGTTCTTGAGTACGCAGTGTGTGATTCATAGTTCGGTCCGTGGTTCAAAGTTCGGTGTCCTCGAGTACGCAGTGTGTGATTCAAAGTTCGATGTCCCCCCCCCCCCAAATGATGACTTTGCCTTCAGATTTATAGTCTTCGAAATGCATTTAATGACACCATGAATTCTTCTAGTAACGGTCGCAACGGTCTTTGTTGTTTAATGTTCATAACTGCTCTGTCGGTTTCGTCCGTTGGCCATAAATGTCGTTTGACCTGCATTAAATGAGGAAAACATAACAGAAGAGTCGTATGTTAGTTGGTCGAGGTCGTGTGATTCCACACGACGGTCGAGGTCGAGAGGTACATTCGACTTTGGCTTTGGTCAAAGGACAAAATGCTTATGATTTGACTTGTGTTAGGGAGAAGTGTAATAAATGTTCTTAGTGCCTTGGTCGTAGTCGAGACCGGTGAAATTTTGCCCAAACACATATATATGCATATATATATGCATACATATGTAAGTATGTTTGTGCCTATATATATATATATATTCACATGTACATGAATGGGTGAAGTTGAAATTAAAGGTAATCAAGAATTGAGATCCATTCTAATATATACCTTCTGATCAACTAACTAGTATTATAGTCTTCAATTCTTTTCACCCGAGTTGATCATGCTTATATATATATATATATATATATATATATATATATATATATATATATATGTGTGTGTGTGTGTGTGTGTGTGTGTGTGTGTGTGTATAAGACAAACCGGGAACTACGGTGAGACGTGAAAACACCCGATCCCATTCCGACCTCGATATGTGGAATCGTCTTGCGCCATATGTACTGAGATTGTTCGGGAGACATGGTCCAAGCCCGGTACAAGGATAACTTGTGCCTAGGGGTGCAATGAATTCTTTCCTTTTTTTCGGTATGCCGCTCCGCGAGCTATGATAAAATTAAGGTTCAAACGAGGAGCGTAACAATTTACGAGAAACGTGAGGAGCACCGCCCATGTACAAAATCACATCTGATTCACATACAAAATCATATGTGATTAAAATTCGGACCCGCGCGGTTTGCAAGTCGCGCGGTTTGCCGCGCGGATCATATGTGATTTTGTATAGTGAATCACATGTGATTTAGTACATGGGCGGTGCTCCTCGCGTTTCTCGTAAATTGTTACGCTCCTCGTTTGAACTCGCCTCTCTCTCTATATATATATATAGAGAGAGAGAAAGGTTCAAACGAGGAGCGTAACAATTTACGAGAAACGCGTGGAGCACCGCCCATGTACTAAATCACATGTGATTCACTATACAAAATCACATGTGATCCGCGCGGCAAACCGCGCGACTTGCAAACCGTGTGACAAACCGCGCGGGTCCGAATTTTAATCACATATGATTTTGTATGTGAATCACATGTGATTTTGTACATGGGCGGTGCTCCTCGCGTTTCTCGTAAATTGTTACGCTCCTCGTTTGAACCTTTCTCTCTCTCTCTCTATATATATATATATACTATACGTACGTGTATACGATACAAATATAATATATATTTGTGTGTATATTTGAGCATTTATTCTTATGTTTATACGTTTATGTGGAGTGTGTTGGTTGCTAGTTAACCGCATATGCATGATAGAAGATGTATGTGTGTGTGTATATTGTATGTATATACATATAAATGTCCGGAGTAAGTTACTAAAACTCGAAAACTCGTCTTTGGTTCTTAACATATGTCATTTTGTAACGGTTTTGGTCCCTTCTCGTAACGACTGTTAATATTTTCCGTTAAGTCAGTTAATATCAGGGGCATTTTATTCATTTTAATAGGGCCTATGATTTAAAACCCCATATTTAGACACGTGGTGGCATAAATTGACAAAAAAAAAAGATGACTAAAATACCCCTGATCTAAGTGAACTTAACGGAAAAAGTTAACGGCCGTTAGGAGGAGAGACCAAAACCATTACAAAATGACACAATTTCATAACGCTTTTAGTTCCTCCTCCTTACGGCCTAGTTCCTCCTCCTTACGGCCGTTAACGTTTTTTGTTAAGTCCAGTTCGATCAGGGGTATTTTAGTCAATATAAATTATAATTTGATAAATTAATAATTTTATTTAATAATTTTTATATTAAATTGTATGTAATATTTTATTTAATAATTTAAATTAAAATATTATTTAGTAATTATTAATAATTTAAAGTTAAGTATTATTTAATAATTATTAATAGCTTAAAATTATATAATAATTTTATTTAAAAATAAGGAATCCGTCAGAAATCCGTCGGTAATCATCGACGACACTAATTCGTTGGTAATTACCAACAGAATTTCCGTCAAAAATCCGTCGGTTTTGAACTGATATTAAATATATATAAAAACGGGAAGCCCTAAATCAGATCTCTGAGACTTCTCACCCTCTCGACCCACTGCCTTAAATCGCCGGAGATCAAACCTCTCACCCTCTCGACCCACCGTGCTTGTTATCAGCTGCCACCGTACCACCGTTCTCGGCCACCAATACGACCACCGTTTCACCGTTGTCGCCCACCAGTACAACAACTGTGTTGTTCTCGGCTGCTCCACACGAAAACGAACGGTATCCTCATTTTGCTTGCCTATTCAACAATTCCTATTTGATTTATGAACTCTACATCACTTTTACACTAGGAAGTGTTGAAATTTTCAATCTTGGTGGGGTATGCATATCGCCATATCGGATTTGGATATTTGGAGATATATATGAACACATAATATTAGCAATCAATGAATGTGCAAGTATGTGGTGTTACTTCAAATATTACCCACAAATTTGGATTTGGATATATATATATATATATAGAGAGAGAGAGAGAGAGAGGAAGGTTCAAGAAAAAACCTCAAAAATTTGGAAAACTAAGGAACACTCTAGTAGCCTTTCATTTGGACGGTATGCATTTGTGCATACAAGTAAATTAAGTTGTTTTTTTTGGTTTTTATGCACTTGTGCATATGCACGTGTGCATGTTACAATTCACATGTATGCACAAGTGCATACCGTCCAGAAGAAGGGCTACCAGAGTGTTCCTTAGTTTTCTGTTTATTTGAGGTTTTCCACTAAATCTGACCTTATATATATATATATATGTGTGTGTGTGTGAACACATAAGTGTCTTTTTAACCCACAAATGTGGTGTTACTTCACATATTAGCAATCAATGTATGTACAAGTATGTGGTGTTATTTCAAATATTACCCGCAAATTTAGATTTGGATATTTGGAGATATACATATGGTCGGTTTTGTTAAGGTATGTGCAAGTATCTTAATATATGTTAAAGTACCCGCAAAAACATACTCATGGAAACGTACCTGCACAAACTTGATGTTTTGGTTTATGATGAAACTTGATGATTTGGTTTATGTTTACCCAATTAGGAGATTTGGTTAATTTACTCATATTTGTTGTTGCAAATCTTATAGACTCTTATTAGTTTATGTGATATTAGTTAGTTGGGATGCCAATTATATTGTTAGGCAAACATTAGGCTTGATTTTATTTATTTATTTCTAGTTAAATTGCCAATTGTTGGGCAAACATTATGTTTCGACCAAAATGTCCCAAATGTTTTAAGGTTTTGTAAAGTCATTTTTATGCCTTTTTAATATGTAATATGGGCTTGGGGTTTAGCTTAATGGGCTTGAGCATTACATTGTATTGGGCTAGTGTATAATGTGTTGTGAGGCTCATTTGTAAGGTGTGCACACATAGTGTAGAGAGAGAAACATCCTCACAGGCTTCACAGATTTTAAAACTAATATGAGGATGACATTCGTGCTCTAATCTCTCTTGCCATGCAATATGGGATCTACATGTGGTATCAGAGCAGAATCGAATTCAATTTTATTCGATATGATCGTTATTTACAACAATTCGAGGATTTTTAAGAAATTCGGATGAAAAGTGCCATATCTCGATGAAACAATACCCTATCGATTTGATTTAAAGAATTTGAGGTTGATTTTGTGTTCTTTATTGCTTAAATCGATTCTATTCTCATTTCTTAATCAACTAGAGTCGATTACAAGATTTAATTTCAAGTTTTTTTTTGTAGAAATTCAATTAGATTCGATTTTTTTGGAATACGACTGTTCTCATCAAGATCTTGATAATTCGTGCGAATTAACTGTGTTTGAATAGTTTTGCTTGCAAAGGATTGATTGATTTGTGTTTCTGAACATCCTACGATCATCAATCTAACGAAATCTGATCAATTTGGACGTTTTTGAGATTTTTGATTCGATTTTTTGAAGAACGGTAAAACTTAGCGTAACCTTCATGCTTGAAGTTATCGTAACTTGAAAATATTCAAGTCTTGAATTTGTCGCAATTGTTGCTTGCGACAACACTATTCACTTAAGGTTATCACAACTTAAGGTGGCGACAAGTGAAATTTATCGTAAGTAGAGGCTACGACAACTGAATTTTATCGCAAGTCTCTATGTCCTATCTATAGCTTATCGCAAATCAAGGTTACGATAAGTGGAGGTTATTGCAAGACAACGAATTCTTTTAATGGTTGAGTGTTGAAGTTGTCGCAATTGTAGCCTATGACAAGTTTTTGTTCGTGCCCTTTTTCCTGCGACAAGTTCATTGCATATCTTTTGTCGCAACCCATTGCCTACTACAAGTTTTCAAAGTGTTTGACTTTTTATCAAGTCCTTGGGACTTATGTGTTTTGAAAAAAATTATCTCGGGGCGCTGCCCTAAACCCCCGCAAGGGCATTGCCCCTTGACCCCACCTGCAAACCGGTTAGCGAGACCCTCGTGCTATGTCGCAGTAGGGGACATTGTTCGTAGGATTATCGCATAAAGCGTATGCACCATCATTCTTATCCTTAGTTTATCACATACATCTAGCCATTGTTCAATGGTTAAAAGAGCTCAAGTTTGACAAGATTTTCAGAAGTTGGGTGTTGGAATTCAGTTTTTGGTTGGATTGGTTAGACGTTTGAGTTTTTACAATCATTATTCTGAAGTTTTCCTGAAGATGCTAGACCTTTGAGTACTCTTAGTCATTCTTTTGACCTGATCAATCGGAAGTATGAGTGCTTGCAATCATTGTTCTGGAGTTATGGTTGTAATTCAGACTTTTGAGTGCTCAAAATCATTAAGTTGATTTATGAAGATTGGAGTTCTGGGTGTTCTATATTCAGTGTTCTGGAATGTATTATGGAAATGTGCATATCTTTATAGTTGTTGAATAGTATTATTTGATTGGTTTTCCTAACCCTTATCCATGTAGTGTTTGCTACAAGTTGTTTCCTCCTACGAGCCTACGAGCCTATTGGACCAAGTTCTTAAGCTGAAAGCCTATTAAACTCGTGGTTCAAAGACAGATTCTTTGTTATAAACTAAAGTTGCACTGTGAAATGTCATGTAACTCGCACATTATCTTTCTTGTGAGCTTCGGATGTGTTGAGTTTCTACAGTTAAAAGTTGCTTTTGGTGCATTCAGTCGGGGTTATTGCACATTGAATCTGGTTTTAAGTTGAAACTATGAAGAATAAGATCTTTATTCAAGGGGGAGCTTGGATGTTTTTGAAAAAAAAATCAACACTAAAGTTTTCCAACGAAATCAAGGGGGAGAGGAGTTGAAGCAAAATATGATTATTCATTTACAAAACTTTAGGGGGGTTGTTAGTACCAAAATGTCTAAGTGTTTGAAAGTTTTGTAAAGTCATTTTATGTCTTTTTTAAAATGTACGTAATATGGGTTTGGGGTTTAGCTTAATGGGCTTGGACCTTACAATGTATTGGGCTAGTATATAATGTGTTAAGAGGCTCATTTGTAAGGTGTGCACACATAATGTAGTGAGAGAGAGAGCTTGGTTGTAGAGAGAGAAACATCCTCACGGGCCTTCAAAGATTGTAAGTCTAATATAATGATGACATTCATGTTCTAATCTCTCTTCAGTCTTGAATTGTCATGTAATATGGATCTACACATTAGATTGATATATGGAAATATTTATATTATAGTTGTTATGCTGCCGAAATTAAAAAAACATATGTTTGTGTCTTAAACTCATTTCTTTCATTCCAATACACCTCTCTTTGATTTAAACCTACGGTTTAAAATTCCAATATTCAAACCATTACACTTAGAATAATTCAAAACTCCTCTAAACCTACGGTTTGACTTTCAAGTAGGAAAACCAATACATGTAGTGTCTTCAAGTCATTCAATAGACTTCTAACTTCATTGACACCTACGGTTTGACTTTCAAATAGTAAAACCATTACACGTAGGGTTTTAAAGTCATCAAAACACATTTCTCTGATTTAAACCTACGATTTTGACTTTCCATTAGTCAAACAATTACACTTAGAGTTCTAATGTCATCAAAACTCCGTTAAACCTACAGTTTGACTTTTAAGTACGCAAACCATTACATGTAGTGTTTTCAAGTCATTCAATAGACTTTTAACTTCATAGACACCTATGGTTAACTTTAAAATAGTCAAACCATTACACGTATAGTTTTAAAGTCATCAAAACACCTTTCTTTGATTTAAACCTACGGTTTGATTTTCAAATAGTCAAACCATTACACGTAAGGTTTTAAAGTAATCCAAAACTCCACTAAGCCTACAGTTTGACTTTCAAGTAGCCAAACCATTACACGTAGGGTTTTAAAGTCATCCAAAGCTCCTCTACACCACCTCTACCTTGATTATGTCGACTAACTACTTATTTCTTTATTGTAGTTATTTAATATGTCGACATATAGAGGATGGATGTATCAAAAGAATGACAGTTGAGGGTTTCTTAGGGTCGATTATATTATTGCAACATACAGTTTTTTTGGACTGTGTCTATGCCAATGAAGGGACTGTTAAAAAGAAACATATGCGTGATGGGATAGTGCTTCATATCAGATGACCTTGTAAGAAGTGTCAAAACTTATGCCATAAAGAAAGAGATGAAGTGAGGCTGCATTTGATGAAGAACGGTTTCATGTCTGATTATACTAGGGGTGTTCGCGGTCCGGTTTGGACGGTTTAACCCCTCAAACCACAAACAAAACCACTAGTGGCGGTTTGGTAAATTTTCAAACCGAGCGGTTTGACATCAAGTGGCCAGACCGGTTTAGGTGGTTTGATCCGACCGGTTTAGGCGGTTTGGGCCCTTTGGGCCCTTTATGGCCTTTAAAACTTAAACTAAAAAAACATATAAAAGTTGGAATTTTAATGCTTCTTTGCCTCGAGTCCACAAAAAAGTAAACAAAGTCGACACAAAAATAAACATAGTCCACTTATATTTATTCCTATTGTTACGGAGAATAAAAAGAATAGAAATAATAATATGATAAGTAATTACAATTTATACAAAATGTTAGTAGTAGAGATTAAAATCTTTCAAACTCCCAATTTCAATCAAATAACGGAATTTCATATGCTTAAACGAAGAACTTAAAATCACATGAACCCTTTATTTTTGGTTTCTATAAAACATAGTTAACCAGACGTCTACACGCCCTTTCCACGAACACCTCCAACATGTAAGTACTAATCTAAATGTTTATTTTAAATCTAAACAATCAAATTACGTGATATGTTAATGCTAGTAAATTAAGATGGCTGATATAAAATTTTCTCAATTCTTTAAGAAAATGTCTAAAACTTTAAATGATATACATAAAAAAATAAAAAATATATATATGGCGGTCGGTTTGGTCCAAACCGCCCAAAAAAACCGCCAAACCGCAGACCGGACCGGACCGCCCGGTTTGACAAATTTTCAAACCAAACCGGACCGCCAAACCGCCAAAAACGGTCCGGTTTGACTTGGTTTGACCGATTTGAGCGGTCCAACGGTTTTTTTGAACACCCCGAGATTATACCATAGGGTGGGCGCACGGTGAAACCTATTACTTTGCAACGCATCAAGATGTGGGTCAATCTTCTACTACGACAGTAGATCATAATGAAAGGTATGTTGAAGGTGAACGATCACATGATTCATGATGGCATGACATGGGAAAAAGAAACCCCTAATCCTTCTGCCCAAGTATTTTATGACATGTTACAAGCTTCTGGTGAGCCATTATGGGATGGGTGTCCAATTACTCGAAATTAGGAGATGCGACGAGATTGTTGAATTGGAAGGCAGAATGTAATGTACCCAAGACGACTTATTATCGAGTTGTTCCTATAATTAAAGAGATGCTACCCGAGGGTGAAAAACTACCCGACAACTTCTACGAGACGAAGAAGAGTTTGAAAAAGCTTGCTCTACCAAAAGTAAAGATCGACGCTTGCAAAAACAATTGCATGCTATTTTACAAGCATGATTCTGAGTTGACCCATTGTCTGCATTGCAATGAAAGCCGTTACAAGACTAGTGGATGAAGCAAGGTCCCAAACTTGGTGTTGACGTACTTGCCTATCGTTCCTAGACTTCAAAGATTGTATATGTCAAAGAAGACGTCTAAAGAGATGACTTGGCATAAGGATCATCAGACAGAACCGGGTGTGATGGTACATCCAAATGATGGTGCGACTTGGAAACATTTCGACATGGTACATCCTGACTTTGCTTCTGAGGACTGGAATGTGCGTCTTGGCTTAGGCACCAACGCTTTCAACCCGAATAATTCTAATTCGAATTCGTATTCACTATGGCAGGTCTTTCTTACCAGCTACAATTTACCTCCTTGGATGAGTTTGAAAGATTCATATGTTAAACTTGCATTGGTCATTCCTGGTAGAAAAAGCCCCGGTCAAAATTTAGATGTGTTTCTTAGGCCGCTAATAGATGATCTTAAGATTTTCTATATAGTGTGCGCTCTTACGTATGATGTTTATCGTAACAATAATTTCAAGATGAGGGCTATACTACCATAGACCGTCAGCGACTTCCCTGCCTATGTAATGTTGTCACGTTAGAGAACGCACAATAAGTTATCTTGTCCGTACTGCATGGGTGCAGTCAATTCGTTTCAGTTAAGAAAAGAAGTAAAATCATGTTGGTTTGACTGTCATCGGAGATCATTACCTACTTCCCACCCCTTCCGACGTGATCGGAAAAGATTTTTGGACAGATCTTGGGTGTTAGCCGGTCCATCACCCTAGTTAACCGGTGAAGAAATATGGGAGTATGTCCATCATCTTCCAACTGTTTACGAGGGCTCCACATTCCAATCGACTAGTATAAAAATTAGCAGCTTTAGAATCACTTGTAATTGGGTGAAAAGAATCTTGTGGGACTTGCCATATTGGAAGATGTTGTTAATCCGACAGAACCTGGATGTTATGCACATTGAGAAGAACTTTTTTGAGAATCTCTTTAACATTGTCATGGACACGTCAAAAATGAAAGACAATATAAAAGCAAGGAGGTATGTAGAGATTTACTGCAACCGATCGGAGTTGCACATAGCCACGTCAGGCAATAAGGTAGTCAAACCGAAGTCGTCGTACAGTTCGAGCACACAACAGGTAATTAAAGTATGTGAATGGTTGAAGATGTTGAAGTTTCCAAACGTGTATGCTTCGAATATTGGGGGTGTGTAAACATTGCAAATTAAAGTTTTTATAGCTTCAAGTGTCATGATTGTCCTGTGTTTATGCAACGAGTGCTCCCTTATTTCTTACGAGGGATGATACCGACTCCGATATGGGATGCGATAACGGATTTGTTTACATTATTTCGTGCAATATGCTCAAGGGTGTTACACTTAGAAGACTTGATTCCATTAAGTATCATTCAAACAAGTTGTAAGATGGAAAAAGTCTTCCCGCACGGATTCTTTGATTCTATAGAACACTTAGTGATACATTTGACACGAGAAGCCATAAATGGTGGGCCGATCCAATATAGGTGGTTATATCTTTATGAGAGGTAAATGAACTTTTCATTCAAATACTTTTCCTTAAAATTTGTATATCACTCATTTATTTTCTAGCACGCATTTCTAGTAACAAGGAAGAAGAATTTGAAGACGTGGACGACGATTCAGATAGCAAAAATGAACCTATGTTATATGATCACTCGTCTGTTGACTAGCATGTCTTAGTTATGTAGACATTATTTCACAATAATTATATCTTTATATGTTTGTACACATATATCATTGTGTTTCCAAATTCGTCTGATGACTAGTGTGTTGTACGATTTATGTATTATATCTTTATGTCTGCAAATTCATTCGATGACTAGTGTGTCCAAACCATTCTCTATTTTTAGATGGAGGACACGCTAATAGAGGTAGAGGTTGAGGTTGAGGCTCTAGCAAGGGCAGTAGCATCTCTGCTGGAAGTGGTAACTCCATGTCGACGCGTTTAGGGACGATTCCGAGTACGTTGCAGCTGGAGATGAGGGACTAGATCAGTTCCAGGATGGGGAATTGGGGATGACGTGCTTGAGACGTTGTCTCCTGGATCGGGCTCGAGGGTTATAGACCCTAATATTTCATCGGTGACGCCTCATCGTCCGAGACAGCGACCGACGATTGAATTGGCAGCCGACGGGTAAGTAGATGTGGTATATTATTTATTCTAGTACATAATAAATCGATCCTTATGTTTTTTGTCTTGTAGATTTTGAAATTGTTAAGGTTTACGGACCTTAAAGTTGTCCGGAGGGCCACTAGAATCTTTTGGACCATGTTCGCTGGTCCATGGGCTCACTATAGGGATATCCCGAATTCACACTTCACACTATTGTCGGAGTGTTTTTGGGTTTGTATTCTTGTCCATTAAACTATATGTTTTAATTTATTTTACTTAATCCAAACAAAATATAGTCCACTTTACATATAGTCTATTAAAAATGGTGAGCCGATCCAATATAGGTGGTTATATCTTTATGAGAGGTAAATGAACTTTTCATTCAAACACTTTTCCTTAAAATTTGTATATCGCTCGTTTATTTTGTAACACACATTTCTAGTGACGAGGAAGAAGAATTTGAAGACGTGGACGACGATTCAGATAGCGAAAATGAACCTATGTTATCTGATCACTCGTCTTATGACTAGCATGTCTTAGTTATATAGACAATATTTCACAATAATTATATCTTTATATGTTTGTACACATATATCATTGTGTCTGCATATTTGTCCGATGACTAGTTTGTTGTATGATTTATGTATTATATCTTTGTGTCTGGAAATTCATTCGATGACTAGTGTGTCCAAACCATTCTCTATTTTTATATGGAGGACGCGCTAACAGAGGTAGGGGTAGAGGCTCTAGCAAGGGCAGTAGTAGCTCCGCTAGGCGTGGTGACCCCTACGCCGACGCGTTTAGGGACGATTCGGAGTACGTTGCAGCTAGAGATGAGGCACTAGAGCAATTCCAGCATTGCGGGGATGGCGTGCTTGCGACGTTGTCTCCTGGATCGGGCTTGAGGGTTATAGGCCCTAATATTTCATCGGAGACGCCTCGTGTAACACCCTAAAAATCAAGGCGAATTTAAACCTAAATTAAAAGGGTTTACATAACTAAATCCATAAATAAACATTCTTAACATAAGAAGATAGTGACTAGAGTCAATTTACATCAAACTTATCACCACTGTATAATCTCCACTCATCCCATTTCTTCCATAAGCTCGTACCTGGTAAGAAAATATAGTTTGAAATGATTAGGCTAACGCCTAGTGAGAACATTCAGTTTCAAAATAATACTTTTAAAATCACTGTAAACAAGGCATAACAAACCTGGTTACCCTTATTCTTACCATACTCGTTCTCATCTCAAAATAACGGAATCATACCCAATCCCATGAATATGACTACCATCAGAAAGTCATATCACCATATTCTATAGCCTACTACGAATCATCACGGATTCTAGTTTATCGATCAAGCTTAAAGACTTATATTCAATCGCCATATCTTCTTCTTGGAATGAAAGCAGAAATAGCACTTATATATTGCCTATTTCTAATCCACCGAAAGCAAAGGAAAACAATACTTACACTTCGTCTAATTCATGTTTCCACATCTCAAATACGAATAGCAACTATACTTTGCCTATTCCCTCATTTATATATATGAATAGCATTTCTACTTTGCCTATTCAATCAATCAACATGAATAGCAATTCTATGTTGCCTATTCATTCATTCTTAGTCAACGGGAATATAAATATGACTAACACTAAGTCAGTCATGATATCACATTCAAGAGCCCACTACGAATCTCCACGGATTCTAGATCAATGCTCCTATCAAAAAATTACAATTAGTGCCATGCCTATTTCTTGAAGTGGAAGTAGGAATTACCATTCAGTGCCCGACCTATCCCTTATCTTCCATAAAAATCGGGAATTACGATTAGCGGCACGCCTATTCCACGATTTCACATCATAAAATGAAATGGGATTTACCATTAAGCGCCCGGTCTAATCCTCATTTCAATCAACGGGAATTACCATTAAGAGCCCGGTCTATTCCACATTTATTCAAATCACGGGAATTACGATTAGCGCCACGCCTATTCCACGTGATTACAAAACACTAGTGCCTATGGATCCATTACACTTATTCGTATTCGTGCTGGTTATTGCTTAATATGGATTCCTCATAGCATTTAGTATGAGCCAATCATATTTATACCACATAGATTCCTCATATCATTTAGTATGAGCAAATCTCCTTTATAGATCTCTCATATCATTCAATATGAGCAAATCATATCTAATATGTTAATTTCTCATAACATAAGTCTAACAATTAATATCATCACTCATGGTCCTTGATATAAATATTTATAAACACACTTGCCCATTAGAACCAATAGTTAAAACTCGTATAATCGTCCAACCAAAATTCATTCAAAACCTTTCATTATAAAAAATGCACCTTACCATAATTTAAAAACATTATAAAAGGGTAAGATAAGAATGAACTCACCTGATAGCAGTAGCGTCACTCTTACTTTACTTTTTGTAAGGAATTTCGTCTCCAAACTTCACAAAGTCTGAAATACCAAAATACAGATGGTATTTATAATAATCTACTAAATAGGACTCTTAAAAGACTAAGAATCCTAAATAACTCAACATTCTCGTCACTTATCGCAACCCACTGTTGCGATATCTCCTACTTGTCGCAACCAACTGTTGCGACATACATCTTATCGCAACCCACTGTTGCGATACAATGACTTATCGCAACCAACTGTTGCGATACACAATCTTGTCGCAACCCAAAGCTTGTGACATTCATAACTATCGCAACTATCAACATTATCGCAACTAACTGAGTTCATAACTGTCTTGACCAACTGAAAACGTATTTAAGCCAGAATCTATACTTTTAAGCCATGTATGATCCTATAAATTTCCAGATATGTTTAAGACTACCAATAGAACATAATCATAACCCCAGATTTCTCATAACATTCAAAAAAACATCAAAACCCATTTCTAAACCACTAGAAAACTTTAACTACATGAGATGAAAGGTTTATGTGAGACGTTTACCTTTGATTCCTCAGATTGTTCCCAAAATTTACAGCTAAATAATCCATCTTTCTTCTTCTTCTTTTTCTTTCTTTCGGTCCTCTCTCTCTCTCTCTCTCTCTTTCTTTCACCAAAAAACACACACACACACATAAAATTCCAAAAATGAAGAAAATATCTCCTCTTTGCCTCTTTTAATAAAATGAGGCGGTGGTGGTGGTGTACTTTTCACCACTTAACCAAACAGCCCTCTCTACTTTCTTTACTTGGCAAAACATACCCTCAAACTCTAAATTAAAATTAAAGTTTACCCCTTAACTTGTAATTCCGTAAAACAAATAACGTAACTTATTCGGGGTTAAACTCTAAAATTAATCTATCACATAATAAATCATAAATTTATCAATAAAACCCATCTCAACACTTTATACAAAAATCGATATGTTACAATACTCCCCAACTTGAAACTGATTTCGTCCCCGAAATCAAAGCTAGGTAAACAAGTGAGGATATCTAATCTTCATATCCTCTTCAGCTTCTAACGTCAAGTTAGCACCTCATTGATATAATACCACATCCTTATGTCGTAACTTCTTAACTGATTTTTTTATAATCACTTACGGTTCCTCCATATAACTACTCTTCTCATCCACTCTCACTTTAGTAAATAGAATCACATCATACCAACATGAAATATGTTGTGTGTCCCTTCACTTTAAGTCTTACATACTTAATCACAGATAAAGGTCCAGAAAGAATAAGGACTCAACTTTCCATGTTATCTCAATCTTATAACTTTCACCATTACCCACTCCCCAACTTGAAAATCTGCAGATCTTCTTGGAGCAACTATAAAATCATCAAATCTTTATCCAACTAT
Source organism: Saussurea involucrata (assembly GCA_033807775.1). Lineage (NCBI taxonomy): Eukaryota > Viridiplantae > Streptophyta > Magnoliopsida > Asterales > Asteraceae > Saussurea > Saussurea involucrata. The sequence goes on from JAWVWS010000963.1 coordinate 15,126, forward strand.
AAATTGATCTTATTTTAACCATTTAAGCATCTTTCAAAACAGTAACTGGTATAGCTAACTTTTAACAAAAGATTATAGTACAAAAAGACAAGCTAACATACTATTTCATAATACACATGCATGTATATGATTAACAAGAAATATATACCGAAAGTACACCTGACAATTCCTTAATTCCCTCCGCCATCATGTAATATACTTAGCCCGTTGGCCTTGGGATATTAGGTTTCTTCTCTTGATTTCCATTCTTCTTTAGCTTTGGGCAATCTTTTCGATAATGGCCAGGCTGTTTACACTCAAAACATGTCGGTCCTTGTATGGGACAATTCCCTATGGTATGACCACTCTTGCCACACTTAAAACATTCTAGCCAAGTCACCCTACATGGACCATAGTGTTTACTTTTACATTTTTGGCACCAATTCAGCTCCTGATGAGGCTCAAAATAAGTGTTATCAATAAAGGGCTTCGACCCATGCGAAGATTCCGATCGACCTTCCCCTTTTCTTTTCTCTCCTATGTGAGCTTTCTCAACTTTATCTTTTGCATAAACCTCTTCCATGATCTTCGCTTCCTCAATCATCTCTCTTAGAGTTAAGGCTTTAGAATTTCTGACTCTAGACATCATATCGGCTGGTAAGCCTTTCAGATAAGCCTTGATATTTTCCTTTTCAGTTGGAGCCACATGCCCTACCAAGTTCAGCTTTTCCATGAATAATTTTGTGTACTTCCGAACGGACGAAGTACCCTTCTTAAGAGTCTGAAACTCTTCTTCGATTCGATCCATTTCATTTTCATTACAGTATTCTTCCAGAATCTTTTTCTTAAAAGACTCCCACGTCATAGCAGCCAAAACCGGGGCTGTTACTGTCGACGTCACAATGTTCCACCAAGTTAAGGCGTTGCCTCGTAACAGTTGAGAACCAAACCTGACTTTCGATTCCTCATCACATTCGCAAGCTCGAAACGCCTGTTCCATTTCTCTAAGCCAGTTCATACATGCTACTGGATTGTTTGCTCCAGTAAACTCTGGCGGTTTACAACTCAGAAATGTTTTATAAGAGCAAACTCGCTCTACCCTCCTGTTTACATTCACTACAGGATTACGCGGTGGAGTTACTACACCAGTACTCGGCTCTGGTCGTCGTAACTCAGTACTTCGATCATTCAACGCTTTCATGAACATTTCTGCTTGTTGTGCCATTGTTGTATTCATCATTCGTGTCATGTTCTCCATCATGCGAAACTCTATCGTAGGCTCCGTCGTTTCAGTGTTAACAGTACTGGTACTCGTTCTGTGTACCCGACTGTCCGCTCCTCCCATAGAAGGTAACCTCGGCGGACTCTCATGAGTTTCACCTATTTCAGGCCGCTTTTCCACTGACCAATCAATCACGGCCCTATCCATAGAAGAAATAGGGGACATTGGTGGAGTATTCACCATCGTTCTGATATAACACAAAGAAATAACCATAAGAAATGGTTACACATATCCAAACCCACGAAACGTACTTTACTGTTTATTAGTCACTGTAACAATTTAGAAACAAGTATACTTGTGTAATAATATATTCATAACAACAGTAGCTAATTGAAATTGTGAACATACTATACATGAGAATTCTCTTTACCATTGTTACAGTACTAATTTCATGTATTTTCGTCGACTCTAAGACTATCCCGTCTTAGTACTTCTACCCATAACTCACAAATCATAACTTAGTTCATCTCAGCTTAAGTCTAGGTATCTCATTATCATACCTAGTTCGCTTAAACTACAACTCTGATACCATATTGTAACACCCTAAAAATCAAGGCAAGTTTAAACCTGAATTAAAAGGGTTTACATAACTAATATCCATAAATAAACATTCTTAACATAAGAAGATAGTGACTAGAGTCAATTTACATCAAACTTGTCACCACTGTATAATCTCCACTCATCCCATTTCTTCCATAAGTTCATACCTGGTAAGAAAATATAGTTTGAAATGATTAGGCTAACGCCTAGTGAGAACATTCAGTTTCAAAATAATACTTTTAAAACCATTGTAAACAAGGCATAACAAACCTGGTTTACCCGGATTCTTACCATACTCGTTCTCATCTCAAAATAACGGAATCATACCCAATCCCATGAATATGACTACCATCAGAAAGTCATATCACCATATTCAACAGCCTACTACGAATCATCACAGATTCTAGTTTATCGATCAAGCCTAAAGACTTATATTCAATCGCCATATCTTCTTCTTGGAATGAAAGCAGAAATAGCACTTATATATTGCCTATTTCTAATCCACCGAAAGCAAAGGAAAACAATACTTACACTTCATCTAATTCATGTTTCCACATCTCAAATACGAATAGCAAATATACTTTTCTATTCCCTCATTTATATATATGAATAGCAATTTTACTTTGCCTATTCAATCAATCAACATGAATAGCAATTCTATGTTGCCTATTCATTCATTCTTAGTCAACGGGAATATAAATATGACTAACACTAAGTCAGTCATGATATCACATTCAAGAGCCCACTACGAATCTCCACGGATTCTAGATCAATGCTCCTATCAAGAAATTACAATTAGTGACATGCCTATTTCTTGAAGTGGAAGTAGGAATTACCATTCAGTGCCCGGCCTATCCCTTATCTTCCATAAAAATCGGGAATTACGATTAGTGGCACGCCTATTCCACGATTTCACATCATAAAACGAAATGGGATTTACCATTAAGCGCCCTGTCTAATCCTCATTTCAATCAACGGGAATTACCGTTAAGAGCCCGGTCTATTCCACATTTATTCAAATCACGGGAATTACGATTAGCGCCACGCCTATTCCACGTGATTACAAAACACTAGTGCCTATGGATCCATTACACTTATTCGTATTCGTGCAGGTTATTGCTTAATATGGATTCCTCATAGCATTCAGTATGAGCCAATCATATTTATACCATATAGATTCCTCATATCATTTAGTATGAGCAAATCTCCTTTATAGATCTCTCATATCATTCAATATGAGCAAATCATATCTAATATGTTAATTTCTCATAACATAAGTCTAACAATTAATATCATCACTCACGGTCCTTGATATAAATATTTATAAACACACTTGCCCATTAGAACCAATAGTTAAAACTCGTATAATCGTCCAACCAAAATTCATTCAAAACCTTTCATTATAAAAAATGCACCTTACCATAATTTAAAAACATTATAAAAGGGTAAGGTAAGAATGAACTCGCCTGATAGCAGTAGCGTCACTCTTACTTTACTTTTTGTAAGGAATTTTGTCTCCAAACTTCACAAAGTCTGAAATACCCAAATACAGATGGTATTTATATTAATCTACTAAATAGGACTCTTAAAATACTAAGAATCCTATATAACTCAACATTCTCGTCACTTATCGCAACCCACTGTTGCGATATGTCCTACTTGTCGCAACCAACTGTTGCGACATACATCTTATCGCAACCCACTGTTGCGATACAATGACTTATCGCAACCAACTGTTACGATACACAATCTTGTCGCAACCCAAAGCTTGCGACATTCATAACTATCGCAACTATCAACATTATCGCAACTAACCGAGTTCATAACAGTCTCGACCAACTGAAAACGTATTTAAGCCAGAATCTATACTTTTAAGCCATGTATGATCCTATAAATTTCCAGATATGTTTAAGACTACCAATAAAACATAATCATAAACCCAGATTTCTCATAACATTAAAAAACATCAAACCCCATTTCTAAACCACTAGAAAACTTTAACTACATGAGATGAAAGGTTTATGTGAGATGTTTACCTTTGATTCCTCAGATTGTTCCCAAAATTTCCAGGTAAATAATCCTGCTTTCTTCTTCTTCTTTTTCTTTCTTTCGGTCCTCTCTCTCTCTCTCTCTCTCTCTCTCTCTCTCTCTTTTTCTTTCACCGAAAACACACACACACACATAAAATTCCAAAAATGAAGAAAATATCTCCTCTTTGCCTCTTTTAATAAAATGAGGCGGTGGTTGTGGTGTACTTTTCACCACATAACCAAACAGCCCCCTCTACTTTCTTTACTTGGCAAAACATACCCTCAAACTTCTAAATTAAAATTAAAGTTTACCCCTTAACTTATAATTCTGTAAAACAAATAACGTAACTTATTCGGGGTTAAACTCTAAAATTAATCTATCACATAATTAATCATAAATTTATCAATAAAACCCATCTCAATACTTTATACAAAAATCGAGATGTTACACCTCGTCATTCGAGACAACGACCGATAATTGAATTGGCAGGCGGCGGGTAAGTATATGTGGTATATTATTTATTCTAGTACATAATAAACCGATCCTTATATTTTTTGTCTTGTAGATTTTGAAATTGTTAAGGTTTACGGACCTTAAAGTTGTCTGGAGGGCCACTCAGGGGCGGATTCGGTAGATAGTTAGTGGGGGTAAGGGCCACCATGAAAAAAGAAAAAAAGAAATTTTTAGGGTAAAAACATGGATTTTTTTAGCTTTATACCTTAATGTCCCCCCAATAATTTTTCGTACGGGACCCCATAAACCAAAAAAAGTGTTTCGAAATCAACCAAAAAAACAAAATTAACTCTCGAAATCGACTAAAAAACCAAAAAGTCCCTCGAAATCGACAAAAAAACTTAAAAATCTCTTAAAATCAACCAAAATACTTTAAAAGCCCTCGAAACGTTGGATTTAAGCTAAAAATATATCGGCCAAATTTACGGGCATTTAAGCTACCTTAAAGGTGCCCCCACCAAGAAAAAATTCTGGATCCACCAATGGGGCCACTAGAATCTTTCGGACCATGTTCGCCGGTTCATGGGCTCAGTATAGGGATATCCCTGATTCACACTTCACACTGTTGTTGGAGCGTTTTTGGGTTTGTATTTTCGGGTTTGTATTTTAGTACATTTTACATATAGTCCATTAAACTATATGTGTATACAGATGTATTATAGTTGTTCGCCTCATATGAAGGTTGATGTATTACTTGCCTTTCGGCAATCCGTGATGAATAGGTATTCGAGCATTATGAGAGATGCCCGTCAATGGGCCATCTAACGTGTTTTAGCTATTGATGGTGTAGCTTTCGATAATCATCACTACACGATGCTTAGTGCACACCCCTAGAGTGGATCTCGCATGAGTTTTGGGTCCAAATGATTGATCGGGTACGCGTGCTTGAATATTTGTATCTGGCTGTACTAAATTTTATATTGATTTATTTCTTGTTTTTAACATGTATGGAATACCGACGCATTTAGGCGTTCATCTAGGTCTAATAAGGCCAATCGTGCCACCGAGTATGAGGGGATGACATCCAACCACACATGCGGATCTATTAGTACCATTCAACATCGGGGCCACATGGTAATTTATCATCCACTACACTAAATGTATATAGTTGATGAATATATATATATACATGATTTTGTTACCTACTTACAATTTAAATTGTCTACTGTAGAGAGAGGCATGAGGCCGTTAGCCTACTGCTGGGGAGGTTTATGAGAGGACGCAGTGCACCAATAGAAAGCTTCTACCGGGTGCGACTGGCCCTCCCACGGATCCTCCGATCTACGTTTACCCGAAGGCGACTCATATGGGGGTAAGTTTAATTATAGTAATAGATTTTTGTTTGTTTTATAAGATAGAAAGAAATTATAATAAACTTTGTTACAGATTTGTGTGATTTGATTCATTTAGTTTGGGCTGCCATTGTTGGGAAGACGATATGATTGTTATGATAAAGCATGTAATGGATATGTACAAATTACAGTCGAAATGCTGCCGAATTTTCTACATGTTAGTTAACACATTGTTTTGGTAAACTGTATGGTAACTATTCGTGTATTAGGGAGGAGGAGTACCCCGACTTAAATCCCGACACCGTTCCTCCCAATGACGCAGAGTTGTGGGAGTGTAGTGTCGGAGGACGGCAAAAGGGCCGCCTTGTTGGATTCGGGACTAGTCAAGATCCCCGACATTCTATGTCCGGTGATTCAGGTTCAGTACGAGCGGGAGTTAACATCGCGATAAGGAGGTATGCTTGTCAAATATCGAAAAGTTGTTATATATGTTTGTCAAATGTTGTCTAACATTGTTATATGTTTGTCAAATGCTGAATTTCAGATACATGGCTAAAAGAGGAGGTACGGGCAGAAAGAGAAGCGAGAAAGTTGTTGGAGGAGAAAGTGAAGCTGTTTGATGCCTTCATGAGGCGGTGGACGGATGGAAACCCTCCCCCGATTTAGGATAGTATTTAAATATTGCATTTGGATATTGATTGTATTTGGATAATGTTGTGTTTTGGAATTAGATTTATTGTTTTTAGATATTGTAATAAAAATGGGCAAGTTTTGTATAAGAATTTCTATTTTTTAATTATTATTTTTACTTAAAAAACTATTTTCCAACGGATTATCTATTGATAAATGTTTTTAAATTTAATTTTATTCTATTTTTAGAAAAATAATATTTGTCGCTAATACGTAGGTATTCCGTTGGTAAAAAGGGTTGTCAGTTATCCGTCAGTAAAGCTTGCCGTCGGTAATCCCTCGGTAAACAGTCACTAATCCGTCGGTAATAGCTTATGTCGATGATGTAATAGCCGTCGGAGATCCGTCAGAAAGCCAATCCCCTGCGGAATTTTTTGTGACAGACTTTCGCCGACGGATTTCCGATGGATCCGACTTTTACCGACGGATTTTTCCGTCAGTGAAAGTCGTTTGTTTTGAAGTGACCTATAGAGACATAATTTGTACAAATTTCTTTGGATTTGCCAAGTTATGTCCAAAGAAGGGACTTTTATTAAATATGTAACGGTTTAAGGCCTTCTTTAATATAGTATAGAGTCATACGTATTTAAGTCATACGTATTTATGATATCTTATAATATTATTAAATTCAAAACTATTGAATAATGAACTTATTTTGAAAGTATTGACGAGAGGATTATAATGGTATAATTTGTAACAAAAAAAAAACATTTTTAATGTATTTTAGTTAATCTATTATTAACTATTTCTATAATATATTATAAGGGTGTAAAATAAAAAAATAAAAAAATAAAAAAATGAACACCTAAGAAATATAAGAAATTAATTCGTCGTATGTATTCATGATATTAAATAGTATGATTAAATCAAAAAAAATTGGTTCATTTTGAAGGTATCGATGAGATGATTATTATGTTATAATATGTGAAAAAGAAATGTATTTTTAATGTCTTTTAGTTCATATACGATTATTTTTTTTATATGATAAAATAAAAAATGAAAAAGTAAAGAATTTAAAGTAATTTAAATAGCTAATTATAAGGGTATAAAGTTTAATGTAGCAAATAAAATAGATTTGATGTTTAAAGTTTGTATATTTAATATAATAGTATGTACCTCTTAAAAATTTCATGATAATTATAGCTTATCTTTTATAATATTGCATAGATAAAAGGTTCTAAATGAACTTAAAAGCAATCACTTATTATCATTCTTCAAAAAATACATGATGTTGTGTTTAACAAATACGTATAAACTGGGTTTACAAGACGTTCTAAAGTATTTAACAACTTACCAAATGGGCCTTTGGCCTAGTGGTATGAGAGCCTTTGTCCTCGTAAGAGGTCAGAGGTTCAAACCTCACCAAAGGTGAGGAAGGTGTGTGAGTTTATTTGTTGCATTTGCCGTATATGAATATCATATACTTAAAAAAAAGTATTTAACAACTTTAAGATGGATTTGTATTACATAAAGTATAAATATATATGTTTTCTTATAAAAAAAGTCATCTTTATATGACGATGATAATCGATTACCAGTATTTAATAAGTTTTTCTTTTAAATCCTCTAAGTATTAATATTTGATAAAGTACTATGATCATATAGTTGTAACCAAATAAATGATGCACACAAAAATTCAAAGATTTTGCAATCCGTTTATGTCATAATCTCAAAAAATACTTGAGGCCCCTTTTCCATAAATGCACCAAAGCAAATGCATGCACACGAAGATGAAATTATATATAGGGGTGTACATCGGTTCATATTAAATAGATTTTTGTGGAACCCATTCAATCTAAATATTTACTAGATGTTGAATTTAGATAATCAATCCAATCCAATTAACTTTAAATGTATGCATGTTCATTAGGTTATTCTGCTAGGGGTGTGCAAAACCTGAATAATCCAAAATTCGAACCTGAACCCAAACCGAAAATAAAGTATATTTGCAATACTTGAATACCCTGAAATCCGAAAAAGCCGAAACCCGACTTTTGTGGAATATTTGGGTTCGGGTCGGGTTTGATCTTTGGCCACCCGAGCCGTCCGAAAACCCGAAATAATGTACATATATATATATATATATATATATATATTCAATATTATATAAATATATTTATTTATCTAATTATCTTTAAAAAATCGTAAATTATAGTCGGTATAGATGTTTTTTTAATTTTTAAACTTATTATCGATTTCATCAATCTCTCGTTTGATTGAATAAATCCTTAAAATCGATTGAATTTATATATACTTTTTGTATTATAATAATACTCGAGCCCGACCGACATTAACCCGAAACCTGACCAACCCGAACCCGAAGAAATCCGAAATCCGAAACCTAAAGTTCGGGTCTTGATTTTCATATCCGAAATTCGATCGGGTTTTCGGTTTGTCCACCCAAACCCGTCCGACCCGCCCGATACACACCTCTAGGGGAGGTACTAGCAACATTTGTGAATAGTTAACTACTAGTTAGAGGCACGATGAGGATTTAGCTATTTGGGATATATTCCATATTTTGGAGATATCGAGTATTATGAAGTATAGTGAGACTCGTTCCTGCTAGCTCTTGCATAAGGTTTGGTTTGGAAGTTGTTGACTTTTAAGTTTGATTTTGCCTTGTAAGTAACTCGAGGATCCTTTTTGGGATTGAATTTGGAGCACTTTTAGTTTAATATAAGTTTTAAATTAGTCCATATTTTTTCCAATTTTTGGGATGTTACAACACATAAGTCACATACAATCACTATACACATTCAATAAAGGGGTGTGACAAAGGTCGCAAGTAATCACATGTCATTTGACACATGAGTTTAGTGTAAAATCATATGTGACCTAGTCGTTCTCCTTTTCTTTTATCTAGTTACCGTTCTCATGCAAACTCGACTTTATATATGGCCATAATCAAATGAGTACCATAAATATAATGATTTCACGAGTGACACGTGACGAACCAAGGACCGGGTTCTTAATTAATATTGGGTTAATAAAGGAACTTTATCCCCCCCCCCCTCTCTCTCTCTCTCTCTCTCTCTCTATATATATATATATATATATATATATATATATATATATATGATCCCGGAGAGTCTCTAATTCACCAAATTAAGATTGAAATTACCATTTATTTTTTTATTACAATAATGATATTAAAGTTAATGATAAATATCATTATATATCGTATATTTAGCAAGAGAAATCTTCAAATTATTACATTGTTAAGTTGGTCACGAGTAACAAATCATTTAAAGGAAACTATAAACCCCACATAAGATTGAGATTGAGATTGAGATCTTTTACCAATCAAATGAGATGTACTTGTCTTTCTCATGCACGTGCACATCTTCATTATATGTGGTATTGTTCATGGCACTTCATCATAAATCAATACATGCATTAATTGTGTTTGTTTTATTATACTATATACCTTCATTTTTTATGGATTGAATCTCTGAAATATCATTCATGATGCATGTGTAATTGTAACATCCCGATTTCACACATACAAGTTAGAAGCTACATCTATAATTCATAATGCCATAAAC
>JAWVWS010000964.1:0-25000 GCA_033807775.1 Saussurea involucrata
TTTTCCTTAAGGTTTTTTTGTTTAAAATCTGTATTGCATGTATCTTTACTCTCTAGTTTGGATACATCAATACTCGTTCATATTCTTTGTTATATAGATCTACTATTGTTTGTATGATTCTAAGCTGTGTATTCTTGTTACATCAGCCTCGGGATGATATTTGTTGAAGCATAGTTCTACTAATTTTTGTATGATCTTGTGGTTGCCTGTTAGTCTTGTTTAAAATTTTCTCAAATCATTTTTTCGTTGTGGCCTGATTGGAGTGAATCTTAGTACTTCTATAACTCTGATTCACACTCATCAACCCTCTGTTTTCTTCATTTGTTGTGGATATTGCCTTCCTAGGTCTGGTTCACCTCTTCTTATTCTAGATCTAAGCAATTTTTGCTTACATCTACCTTAAGCCAGTGATCCTTTCTCTCTAGATCTGGTCACTGGTCCTATTTTTTGGCATTCTATTTTACAGCTCATGTGTCAGTTGACAAAACGATAAAGAACGTGTCATTGGACCTGTTCTAAGGATTCACTTTTACTCTTCTGACGTCTGCAGATCCTGTACAATTTGGTGTCTGTTGAGGTTGGGCGATCTATATACACTGTTCGTTCAGATCTTTGGATCAGTCCAGTATGGTCCCCTTTCTCTCTCCCCTTTTCTGTTCAGGTTAGTTTCCTGTTTGGTTTTCTTTTATCTCTGGTTTACAGAGAGGTTGTGTTTCCGCTGCATCTCATATTGGATACCCACTGTAAGTATTCTTCTCTTTACCTTGCATGTATCTCTTCCCCTCCTATTTTGTTCTTTTGGGCACCTTTGTGATTGGCTTGACCTACCACCATCGAGTGGTAAGGAATCCTATCAGGTGTTTTCCCGTGTGTAATTTTTTGCTTTCATCATGACTGGTACTGAAGCTCCCAAAGAGCCAGAACAACAATCGTTGATTGCTAAACTGGACTTTGGTGATCCTCTCTACCTTCATCCGAGTGACACCTCTGGTGTGTCGATTCTGAACATGAAGTTAACTGGAACTGAAAATTACAAGGTCTGGTCATGTTCCATGATCTTGGCTTTGGAAACCAAGAATAAACTGGGATTTGTTGATGGTACTGTTCACCGTTCCACTGATAATGATGTTCTTGGCAAACAGTGGGACAGGTGTAATTCTGTGGTTTTGTCCTGGATTCTCGGATCTATCTCTGAGGATTTATTTCTTAGTCAAGTGTTTTCGAAAATAGCTTATGAGGTTTGGCAGGAACTTAGGGAGACGTATGATAAAATTGATGGTTCAATAACCTTTAACCTACATCAAAAAATTAATTCTCTTACCCGAAATGGGTCTTCTGTTTCAGATTACTACCATAAATTGAATGCTTTGTGGAAACAGTTTGATGCTTTGGTTAAACTTCCCTCCTGCTCTTGTAATGCTTCACATGATTTTTCTAAACATAACCAACTTTTAAAATTGATGCAATTTCTGATGGGGTTGGATGATGTTTATATGCAAATAAGAAGTAATATCTTAACTACCGAATCTCTTCCCTCTGTCAAAACTGTTTTTTCTTTAGTTTCTCGTGAGGAGTCTCATCGGGGTCTTACTCGTACTTCTTCTGACTCCAAATCTCAAAATACTGCGTGTTTTAGCAAATCTGTTGATGCTATGAAGAAATCAAGGAAAACTCTCTTATTGTGCAAACACTGTGGTGTGACTGGTCACACCATAGAGAGATGTTTTAAACTTATAGGCTTTCCTAAGGATTTTCAATTTACCAAAAACAACTCAAATCAGTTTTTTAAAAGTCCCTCTAGTAATGCCTGTACTACTGAAGGGCCTGTTAGTGGTTCCAGTTCCTCTAAGTCTCTCACATAAGAGCAAATCATCAAGTTGTTGTCTCTTTTGGATCAGAAACAAAGCGAGGGCCTATCTGTCAACATGACAGGTAATGTCCTTGCTAACATGACTCATATTTCAAAATCAAATCAATCTGGATGGATTATTGACTCAGGTGCTAATCAGCACATGACTTCCTCTATTTCTCATCTTGAAAACATCATTGATATCTTTGATTTAAACTTGAAAGTCACTCAACCTAATGGCAATGAAGCTAAAATTGATAAAATTGGAAATTACATAATGAATAATAATATTGTTCTTTTTGATGTTCTAGTTATACCTGACTTTCATGTTAATTTGCTTTTTGTTCATAAATTGGCTAGAGATAGTAAGATCCTTGTGGTTTTTGATGAGTTTAAGTGCTATTTGGTTCAGGGTTCTCCTCCAATGAAAATTGTGGGGACTGGTAGTGAACTTGGAGGCCTGTATTTCTTTAATCAGGTTTTTAAGAGTAAGTTACTTAATTCTACCTGTTTGAGTAGTGAATTAAACTCTTCAAATATGTCTATTTTCTGCTATGTGTCTAGACAACTGTGGCATAGTAGATTAGTGCATCCTGCTGATCAAGCTCTGGCTTGTTTAAAAGTCCAATTAAAACTAGAAAGTAATTCTCGTTCACCTCCATGTGACATATGTCATATGGCTAAACAAGCTAGGGACAAATTTAATCTCAGTACACATTCCACCACTACTCTAGGTGACTTAATTCATTTAGATTTGTGGGGACCTTATCGTGTCCTTAGTAAAGAAGGGTATAAGTATTTTTTTGACCATTGTTGATGATTTCACCAGATCTGTGTGGTTGATGATTTCACCAGATCTGTGTGGGTTTACTTATTGAAAAATAAAGATGATGTTTTTGATAATCTTGTTGCTTTCGACAGTTTGCTCATTACCCAATTTGGCAAACATGTGAAAACTTTCAGAAGCGATAATGACACTGAGTTTGTTAATCATAAATTAGGTGAGTTTTTTAAATCAAAAGGAATAATACATCAAACTATCTGTGTTTATACACCCCAACAAAATGGGGTTGTTGAACGCAAGCATAGACACCTTTTAAATGTTGCTAGGGCCTTAATGTTTCAAGGGAATATTCCATTAAATATGTGGAATAGTGCATTTTAACTGCTACATACTTAATAAATAGAACTCCTTCCTCTGTATTAAACGGAAAATGTCCATATGAAATGGTTATTGGTTTTGCTCCTGTTCTTTCTCGCTTAAAGAATTTTGGTTGTTTATGTTTTGCTGTTAAACCTAATATGTCTGATAAATTTGCCTCTCGTTCTGAAAAGTGTGTTCTCCTTGGATATGCAAATTCTCAAAAGGGATACAGAATGTATAGTCTGGACACTAAACAAATTATTGTTTCAAGGGATGTCAAGTTCTATGAAACAATTTTTCCTTTCAAAATGAGAGCAATAAATCAAAACCAAAACCATGATTCTAGTGGTGTTAATTCTTTAAATTTCTTTGACAATATTGTTCAAACTAATGACTTTTCTTCTGAAATGCCCTATGATGATTCAAGGGATAACTCTTAAAATGAAAACTTAATCAATAATTCTGAAAATGAGAGCAACCATGATCATTCTGGTAGCCAACCAAGAGCTGTCAGTTCAAATGAATTGGGTAGCACAAACAGGTTAAATACCCAAGGTCGAATTGCCGGATCTGATAATCCTGGTAGTTCTAATACGGCTGCCAATGATCATCAGGCTGCTAAAGACAGTGATGTTCATTTAAGTTTCCCTACTGAGGGTGATTTTATTGAACCTACATCTTCTATTAGAAAATCCAATCGTGTTTCAAATTTACCTAGAAAAATTACGGATTATGTAATAGAAGGTAAGGTCAAATATGGGTTAGAAAAGGTAGTAAATTACTCTTACTTAAGTCCCAACAATTTCTGTTTTGTCACAACCCTTAATAAATCTTTTGAGCCAAATAATTTTTTTGAAGCTAGCAAAGACCAAAACTGGGTCAATGCTATGAATGATGAGATGGAAGCTTTGTATCGTAATAACACTTGGGTTTTAACTGATCTTCCCATAGGTAGAAAACCTATAGGTTGTCGGTGGATATATAAAATAAAATATAAATCAACAGGTGAAATTGAAAGGTACAAGGCTAGGTTAGTAGCTAAGGGGTATTCTCAACATGAGGGTTTAGATTATGAAGAGACCTTTAGTCCTGTTGTAAAAATGGTCACTGTAAGATGTGTCATTGCTTTAGCGGTTCAGAATAACTGGCCATTATGTCAATTAGATGTGAACAATGCTTTCTTTTATGGTGACTTAGATGAAGAGGTCTACATGAGCTTACCTCCTGGGTACTTTTCTACAAATGATAAGAGAGCGTGTAAACTTGTTAAGTCCTTATATGGTCTTAAACAAGCTCCTAGACAGTGGTATGCGAAACTATCTGCTTGTTTGTTTGATCATGGTTTTATTCAAAGTACTAGTGATTACTCTTTATTCACTAAAATCAACAATTCTGTTTATTTGATTCTTCTTGTGTACGTGGATGACATTGTTTTAACAGGTAATTCTATTTCTGAAATTAATAATGTGAAAAGTCATTTACAATCAAATTTTAAAATCAAGGATCTTGGTGAACTAAAGTTTTTCCTAGGAATAGAAATATTAAGAACAGATAAAGGTATTTGTATGTCTCAACGCAAATATTGCCTTGAGTTACTTAGTGATTTTGGCTATTTGGGTTGCAAACCAAATAATACACCGATGGATATGAATCTCATTGTCACTGATTCAATGGGTTCAAATTCAAAGGATCCTCCGTTAACCAATTTCACTGAATATCAAAGGTTAATAGGTAGACTGATTTATCTATTAGCTACTCGTCCTGATACTGCATTCGTTGTTCACTGTTTAAGTTAATTCATGCACTCTCCTCGACAATCTCATCTTAAATTCGCTTTTCGTGTTTTGAGATATTTGAAGTTGTCTCCAGGGAGAGGAGTTAAATTTTCTGCCTCTTCTAGTTTTAAACTTTGTGCCTTTGTTGATGCGGACTGGGGTGAGTGTCTCTCAACTAGGCGTTCTGTGACTAGTTATTGTTTATTTTCGGAAGATTGTATGGTTTCTTGGAGAAGCAAGAAGCAGTCTACTATTTCTCGTTCTTCAGCCGAGTCTGAGTATAGGTGCCCAAAGGATGGATTTAGGAGAAGCTGAGCATATATTCGCAATGATTTTAAGTCTGGCATACTTTCTGAAGGAATATGAGGCTGAGCATAGTTTGCAAATGATCCAGAAACGAGCATACGAAATTCAAAAGTCGTGAAAATGAGCCATAGATATTCAAATGTTTCTGAAAAAAGAGAAAAACGGGATTTTATCATAAGTTAGGGTTTGTGCGTCGTTTGGGACTGATTGGAGCACGAACGACGACGGTGCGACTTCTCCCGCGGCCAAACCCGCGCCCCAATGCGCGGGAGACACTGTTTCAGCCCCTTTCTCGTACCCGCACGACTTCTCCCGCAGGTTTACCCGCGCCCCAAGCCGCGCCCGACCCCATGTCCGAGTTTTGAGAGTTTTGCTAGTTGTCTTATTTTATTTTCATGTTTAGTTTAAAAATCCAACTCTCCAAAACCCCCTTTTTATTTACCATTTTAAATTACCAGCATATGACATTGTCTTTGACTTACGGTTAACACCGAGTCCCTGAGGAGACGACCCTACTTATCGCTATCACTATTTGTAGTGTTTAGAGGTAATAGGATTAACTATTTATTATTTGCCGGACTCGACGGGAAACTGTCGTTCATAGGGGGAATCGATTGGCGAATCGATAGGGAACGATTGGGAAGAGCCATTTTCCACAACAAGGGACGAATTTCAAGTTCTAGGAGTCGATTTTGGAGTTTCCATCTAGGGTTCTTCATCAATTCTTCAATTAAATTGATTGTAAGTATTAGGTTTTAGTTATGAGTAATTAATTTCCCATTTCTAGTGACGAGTAGGTAAACTTTGTTGATTTTGATTGTGTTGAGACTTGTGAAATGCTCATTATCTTTTGACTTCCATTTATGCAAACTTGTTTAATTCGATTTACCAATTTTGGATTGTTAATTTGAGTAGGCGCCCTCATTTTTTATAATCTAATTTTGAATTGTTATTCAAGGTTAGGAATCCGTAATTGTTCCTAACTTTGATAAGTAATGAATGACATCTCGGTTGATAGTTAGATTAATCGTTTGATGTTGTGGTTTGTATAATTTAGTCTAAACGGTCGGCGTCCGATCGTTGGCTAAGAATAGTGCTTATCAGTTTTTAATGCAATTGGTAGTCGAGTTTAGGTGCGTATCTAAACTTGATTAACCGGTTAGGTGCTATGTATAGAGCTTCTCATGCTAGCTACTTTAAGGATAAGCAGGGTGTTGGTGCGTATCAATATCTATAACTATTCTGGAATGAAATCGAGAAAATCCCAATTAAGTGCGAGTCAATGATGCACGGTCGAATCAATATTTTACTCATCACTAGAACTCGTTTATTTATCGCTAGTTGTCTTATTTTATTTTCATGTTTAGTTTAAAAATCCAACTCTCCAAAACCCCCTTTTTATTTACCATTTTAAATTACCTGCATATGACATTGTCTTGGACTTACGGTTAACACCGAGTCCCTGAGGAGACGACCCTACTTATCGCTATCACTATTTGTAGTGTTTAGAGGTAATAGGATTAACTATTTATTATTTTCCGGACTCGACACCCGTCAAATTTTTGGTGCCGTTGCCGGGGACTCGGCAGGTTTAACTGTTTTATGCCAAGATCGTTACGTGCAGGTTCACCAGTGCCTATAGATCTAGAGATTGAAAGGACTGCGAAGAAGATAAGAAAGTTAGCCAAGCTTCGAAAGAAGAAAGGCGAGACATCCACATCAACAGGTCCTAATTTTTGGAAAGACATCGATTTGTCTACTGATTCAGAGAGCGAATGAGAGAAGTCGATCCACAAAGCAAAAAAAGGAAAAAGAGATGGCGGTTCTCGAACGCACTCTAAGACAATGGGCAGCCCCCGATGTCACACAACAACCTTTATGCATCACATATCCTACTGAAGAGGTAAGTCCTGATTTAAAAACCGGACTAATTCATTTGTTGCCTCGTTTTCATGGTCGAGATAGCGAAGACCCATACAAGCACCTCATGGAACTCCATATGGTTTGTATGGGTATGAAACCGCATGGTACTACCGAGGAGAGCATCAAGCTAAAGGCGTTTCCTTTCTCCCTAGTTGATGAAGTTAGGGATTGGCTATTCTACCTTCCACCGGGGTCCATCACCTCTTGGGCGCAGATGGCAAGGGTTTTCTTAGATATATTCTTTCCAGCATCCAAAGCTGCTGGGCTTCAGAGAGAGATTTGTGGGATCAAGCAAAAGGATGTCGAGACACTTTACGACTATTGGGAGCGTTTCAAGAGGTTATGTGTAAGTTGTCCTCAACATGGCATATCTGATCAATTACTTATACAATATTTTTATGAAGGTTTATTGCCAATGGAGAGGAAAATGATGGATGCGGTGAGCGGTGGAGCTATCGTGAAAAAGACCCCGACACAAGCAAAAGATTTAATCGCAACCATGGTAGAGAATTCGAAGCAATTTGGAGCTCGAAATGAATTAACTCGAGGAGCTAATGAGGTACATATCCAATCCTTAGAGACCAAGATTACTGACCTTACTAATCTTGTTAAATAGCTCGCGATGGGAAATGTACAACAAGTCAAAGCGTGCGGGATTTGTTCAACCATAGGACACCCGACCGATGCATGCCCTACAATACAAGAGCCATTTGAGCAGACTAATGCCATAGGGGGTAGCAATTTCCAATACTCGCAAAACCGGGGGTTTGACCCATTCTCTAACACTTATAACCCCGGTTGGCGGAGTCATCCCAACTTGAGCTACACCCCTAGGCAAGATCAAGGTCCATTCCAACAGCCCCAACAATTCCAAGCACCACCTGGTTTTCAATCGCAACACCAACCGAAGGCATAATTTCAACCGGGTGCCCAACAACAACATCAAGTGTCGTATCAAGTTCCTAGTAGCTCAGGTATGCCTTTAGACGAGATTGTGAAGATTATGGCAACTAATGCTCTTCAATTTCAGCAGGAAACACAAAAGTTCCAAAAAGACGCACTTAAGTTCCAACAAGAAACTCGAACTAGCATCCAGAACTTAGAGGCGACAGTTGGCCAATTGGTGAGCAAAGGAAGGTTACCCTCCCAAACCGAAACCAACCCCAAGGCACAAGTCAATGCTATCACTTTACAAAGTGATATAGAGGTTCGAGGCGATGAAGGTGGAAAAGATAAGTCTTTAGAAGAGAAAAGGCTAAGGGTAAACATATCCAAGCCAAGTGGAGCGGAGGTCAAGCTACCCGAAGCAAAGATTCCTGAGAAATATGTCATACGCCCTCCATTTCCCGAGCGTTTTGAGAGGTCGAGGAAAGAGAGTGAAGAGAAACAAGTCATGGACACCTTTCGAAAGGTACAGGTAAACATTCCGCTTCTTGATGCAATTAAACAAGTTCCTAAATATGCTAAGTTCTTGAAAGAATGGTGCATGCATAAAAAGAAGTCTAAAGGGATGGAAAAGGTGGACACGACTCAAAATGTGTCTGTCGTGTTTCAAAAAGATCTCCCATCCAAGTGTGTTGATCCGGGCATGTTTACTATACCGTGTATAGTAGGCAATGTGATGGTTAATAAGGCGATGCTAGATTTAGGGACTTCCATTAATGTCATGTCCTACTTACTTTATACATCTTTAGATGTAGGGCCCCTAAAACCTACCGATGTGGTTATTCATTTAGCAGATAGATCCACAGTCCATCCTAGGGGAGTGTTTGAGGATGTGCTTGTTAAAGTGAATGAACTTATCTTTCCAGCGGATTTTTATGTTATTGACATGGAGGAGAATAATACATCCAAGTCAAGTATGATGTTATTGGGAGGACCATTCCTTAAAACCTTTAGAACTAAGATTGATGTTTATGACGTTACTCTCACGATGGAATTTGGTAGTGAGGTCATCAAGTTTAATATTCATGAAACCATGAGGTACCCGAGAGATGTGCATTCTTTATGTTTTGTGAATGCTTCTACACCTTTGACTAATAATGTTTCTGCTTTAACTTACGATTTTGTGTTGAAAGAAAAATCTAGCGGAAATGAGAAGGTGAAGAGTTTGGAGAAGCTCACAAAAGCTCTCGGTTTGAATGACGAGACTCTAAAGAAGGTTCCATGGCTAGAAATAAGAAGACCAAGGTATGACGATCCTAACCATCAAGTGTCTTATACCAGAGATTGGCTTGAAGTCATTGCCAGATTTATTGAAATATGAGTATTGGAGCGCGGGATGTGCGACGAAGATGGAGGAGGTGCCACCCAGATGGATGAACTTTGGGTTGGAAGTGAAAGTTCCATGGTCGGGTTGGGATGTCGGCTAGTTAGACAAGCGTGCTTGAAAGGGGTCTAGCCAAAGACCTAAAAGAAAGGCGCTGCGTGGGAGGCAACCCACGGATTTCAATTTCTTGTTTTTTATTGCTTTATGTTATTTACTTGTTTTAGTTAGATTCTCCAATTTCGCTCTTAGCTCTATCTCTTGTTCTCAGGTTCCCCCGACTGGTTGGAAGCTCAAACGGACGTACCCGTCTTCACGGATTCTTACATTGGAAGGCCACTCACCAAATCAGGGGAGTTTTCTGTTCCCCACTTCTTTTACTGCCTAGAGTGTCCTATATATATTGAATACATTGAGGACAATGTAGGAATTAAGTGTGGGGGTGGGCGTTATTTGCATGATTTGGGATGATTTGGGCATATGTTGTTTGCAAAATTTGTGCTTATATGTGGATCTTTGTCCGCTTTGACGATGTGTTAGCATGTTTTATGAGCTTAAATTGTTGATGATGATAAGTTTGAACACGTGTATAGCATGAATGAACTTGATGATAGCGCATAAAGTAGATTAGTAGGTGTGTGCCGGTCAGTTTTGACCCTTGCTAATCTCTTGAACAAAGCTTACACACCGTGAGATTTTGAGCCTTTTTGACTGAATATTTAGCATCAGTCTCACTTTCATTCCTGTGTGATTACGTCTTGCCTAGCTTTGTACTTCTAGAATTTGACTTATCTCTCCTTAAGACTACACTGATTTTTGCATGCTAATAAACATGATAAAGGCCATCTTTTGCTTATTGTTGTTTTAGCCAATTAGCCTAAGCCTACCCTTTTGTGCTAATTTTCCAATCGCAACCAACTTTGTGCCTTAGCTTAATTCATTCTTAACCAAACTTTAAGCCTATCCAAACA
This sequence comes from Saussurea involucrata, assembly GCA_033807775.1. Classification (NCBI taxonomy): domain Eukaryota; kingdom Viridiplantae; phylum Streptophyta; class Magnoliopsida; order Asterales; family Asteraceae; genus Saussurea; species Saussurea involucrata. The sequence continues at coordinate 10,235 of JAWVWS010000964.1, forward strand.
CTAACCACCGACCAATTGCCAATGGAGTATACCCGAACAATCTCGTAAGCTAGAAAATGGAAATTATATGTTGGAGAAAAGAAAAAAAAAGTGAAAAAATAGAGATTTGAAAAAGAAGAAAAAGATGTATAGAGAAAAAAAAAATATGTCGTCAAGTATATGAATAAAGAAAGACGACAAAGAAGGGTGATGAGGATGAATATATGTGTCTCATCTTTAGTCTCGGTCATCTAATGGGAATGTATTTAAAGAGTTATCTAAAGATCCCATATGTAGCTTGATATTCAAGGGTAGTTCAACCAGGTTCTCCATTTGGCATGAGGTTTTTAGCCACTTTTTCCCATACATATCCTAACCTTACACAAAGCCGAATTACACGTTACGCCCCCAAAGTCCTTTTGATTTATATACATGCTTTTAATCTAAGTAGTGGAGAGTGAGAGATTTCTCAAGCCTATGGTAAGTTCATGTTAGTATAAAGACATTTTGAGCGATACACTTTATACCCAAAGAGTGACTTGAGTGTTTGTTTTAACCTTACCATTTGTGAGAGTGTTCTTGAGATTATCTTGGGTCTAATTGATTGGGTATTCTCACTAGTTGATGTTATGTTGTGAATCTCAAGTTCATGGATTGCTATATATGTTGGTCCTATCGTCTATTTGCATTTTACCGTTACATGCTAACTTAGTCATTGCCGAGGACGGTCAATGATCTAAGTGTGGGGGTATTTGATAAATGCACATTTAAACTTATTTTTATATCGAATACCTCGCATTTCGTCATGACTTATTAGTTATTAGACTCCCGTTTATTTTAGTTGTTGATTGATGCTTGATAGGTGCCCAAAGGATGGATTTAAGAGAAGCTGAGCATATATTCGCAATGATTCCAAGTCTGGGCATACTTTCTGAAGGAATATGAGGCTGAGCATAGTTTGCAAATGATCCAGAAACAAGCATACGAATTCAAAAGCCGTGAAAATGAGGCATAGATATTCAAATGTTTCTGCAAAAGGAGAAAAAACGGGATTTTATCATAAGCTAGGGTTTGTGAGTCGTTTGGGACTGATTGGAGGCGGGAACGACGACGACGCGACTTCTCCCGCGGCCAAACCCGCGCCCCAATGCGCGGGAGACACTGTTTCAACCCCTTCTCGTACCCGCGCGACTTCTCTTGCGGGTTTACCCGCGCCCCAAGCCTCGGTCGACCCCATGTCCGAGTTTTGCGAGTTTTGTGAGCGGTTTCTTCGAGTGGGTGGTATAAAAATGACGGGAAACTGTCGTTCATAGGGGGAATCGATTGGCGAATCGATAGGGAACGATTGGAAAGAGCCATTTTCCACAACAAGGGACGAATTTCAAGTTCTAGGAGTCGATTTTGGAGTTTCCATCTAGGGTTCTTCATCAATTCTTCAATTAAATTGATTGTAAGTATTAGGTTTTAGTTATGAGTAGTTAATTTCCCATTTCTAGTGATGAGTAGGTAAACTTTGTTGATTTTGATTGTGTTGAGACTTGTGAAATACTCATTATCTTTTGACTTCCATTTATGCAAACTTGTTTAATTCGATTTACCAATTTTGGATTGTTAATTTGAGTAGGCGCCCTCGTTTTTTATAATCTAATTTTAAATTGTTATTCAAGGTTAGGAATCCGTAATTGTTCCTAACTTTGATAAGTAACGAATGACATCTCGGTTGATAGTTAGATTAATCGTTTGATGTTGTGGTTTGTATAATTTAGTCTAAACGGTCGGCGTCCGATCGTTGGCTAAGAATAGTAATTATCAGTTTTTAATGCAATTGGTAGTCGAGTTTAGGTGCGTATCTAAACTTGATTAACCGGTTAGGTGCTATGTATAGAGCTTCTCATGCTAGCTAGTTTAAGGATAAGCAGGGTGTTGGTGTGTATCAATATCTATCACTATTCTGGAATGAAATCGAGAAAATCCTAATTAAGTGCGAGTCAATGATGCACGGTCGAATCAATATTTTTACTCATCACTAGAACTCGTTTATTTATCGCTAGTTGTCTTATTTTATTTTCATGTTTAGTTTAAAAATCCAATCTCCAAAACCCCCCTTTTTATTTACCATTTTAAATTACCTGCATATGACATTGTCTTGGACTTACGGTTAACACCGAGTCCCTGAGGAGACGACCCTACTTATCGCTATCACTATTTGTAGTGTTTAGAGGTAATAGGATTAACTATTTATTATTTGCCGGACTCGACACCCGTCAGGGTAGCGGAGCAAATAGCATTAATTGGAGGAGTTAACTGAAAAGGGACTTAGATGTAATTTCAGATTTATATTTAAAGTTGTATGGTTTCATTTTGTGTAATCAGTATTGAGTCTCTCTCTCTCTCTCTCTTACGTTTTTCTCTCATTAGAAATTAGGGTTTTCTATTTAGGGTTTATCTTCAAATCTCTTGAAGATATTCTTTGAGTGTTGAGTGTTCATGTAGAGAGTATTCAGTTGTAAGTAATCATTTGAGTGTTGAGTGTTAATGTAGTGAGATTTATTTTGTAAGTAAGATTCTGTAACAACCCAAATTTCTAGCAAAATGTGAAGGTTTAGTGGCCAATGTCTAAGAAACGAAAGTTTAAGTTTAGGGACTTTTTGGCAATTTATGAAAGATATAAATTGGTAGTGATCCCTATGGCATCATTGATTATTCAGTAATATTCTCTTGTTTGGCGGCTAAGAAGAGGAACCAGGAAGAAATAGGAGGAACGTTTTGGGCAACGATTTCATGGGAAAAGCTTCAGTCTGGTAAGTAATGAATTCCCCCAAGTTATTTTCCAACATTTTAGGTAGTTGGGTAAATTAATCTCTGAGGATGCTTCATGTTGAGTTGTGAAATCTTGTTAAAGAACAGTAATGGGGATTTGCCCTAAATTGGAATGTCTTAATGTTTTAAACCAAGTGTTTATGTAAATAATTACGGTTGGGTCATCGCACATATCATTTATGAAAAAGTTTTTGTTCGATACATTGTTCGGTAATAAGCTAATTAGGAGAGATTGGGTTTGCGGTTCGTTAATCCGGAATCGCCGATTCTGGACTAATATTACCGGAACTTGTAGATCCGGAGATAGCGTCTTGGGGTAAGGATCCGGAATGAAATCTCATGTGAATCCGGAACCTTTAAGTCCCGGAATTGGGGCAGCATGGAAGTCCGGAACTTTTGGTAGATCCGGAACCACATGACCCGGAGTTTTTTTGTTGGGCTACGCGTTCGGGGATCCGGAACTCAAGATGGGTTCCGGTATTTGTTTCAAAACATGATCCGGAATTATTTTTTATACAAATCATGATCCGGAATACCAAATTAAGGAGTGGAGCCGGAATAGTAAATATGAAATGTATTAAGTCCGGAATGGTCATCTTGGGCCAAAGCTTGATTAAATTGTGGACTAACACGTGGGCCGAAGTTGTATTAAAGTTGGATTTGATTTTGGACTTAGTGGGCCACGTGTTGGTGTTTGTTTTCAAAAGCAAATTCTGATTTAGTGGACTTCATGATCACGTGATTTGGTATTAAAGAAAAGCAATCCATATTTCTTGTCATAAACCATACAAAGTTTATTTTGTTGGGCAAATCAAATGGAGAACCGATTGTGGGCCTCAACTCATGTGGACCAAGTCACGTGACCCATTTCTATTTTTCTGATTTTGGGCCGCGTGTTGGGATAGGACCATAGTCACCATCATTTCGGTTTGGGTAGATAATTAAGAGACTTGGAAGTGGGTAATGATTTGCGATAGTGATCGGAATTCATTTTATGGGCCTGTATTGATTTTAATAAATGGGAATCGGGCCATGGACATAAATAAGCAAGTCTGGTAAGTTTAATTATAAGGGAGTCCAGAACCCAAAATAACTGGATTAGAAGTGTAAACAAACTCGAGTATAAATCGTAGATTTATGGTCAGGAGCGTAGGTAAGAAGTCTCGAAACGAGAAGTTTGCTAAAGCGCCAGGTGAGTTTTTCTAACGAAAATACCTGATTTTACGTGTTTTTTCAAAGAAAGTGATTATGTGAAAAGGCCATGTTAGTTTACATGATTTTTACTTAAATGAAAGTTAAATGTTTTACTGATTATGGTGTACTTATGAGCATGTTTTATTTATAAACTTTTATGAACGATTCCATGACAAATATGATTTGACTGAAATGTGATTCAACATGAAAGAAATGTTTATTAAAGATTTCACGTTCCGTGAATTACGATGAGTTATGTGTATGTTATGTGGAGTCGGTCTGCACAGTGGGATCTGAGTACCTCGGGATCCGATGATCCCTTGGGCATTTGTGACCGGCTTGTAGGAGGAAAATCGTTTCCTTCCTACTCGGATATGTGATGAGCTTGTAGGAGGGAATTCGTTTCCTTCCTACTCGGATAGAGGTGATTCTGCTCGGGCCCCGATACGAGGCGAGAGGGGAGTCTGCTTGGGCCCCGATCGCGGTTAGCTATGTGATCCTTAAACACTGTGCAGTACCATTTTATAATGTTGATGTACGCTGTTTATGGAGGGAACTCACTAGACCTCATGGTCTAACCCTCGCTTTTCAAAACTAAAACTATTTCAGGTAAGCAAATAGTAGGAGGCTCAGGTAAGTGAGCAAGAGCAAGATAGAGCACAGATGCAGCTAGAGACAGTGCAAGTGTCACTCATAAAAGCTAGTACGTTCTCAGTTGTGTATAGGTTGTTTCCGCCAACCTTAGTTTGAGATTATTGTAACGAAATTTTGGGACCCAGTTTTTGTAAATGTTATGATTTAATGCTATGTATGTTTTAACTAGAATTGGGCTATTACAGATTCATTTCTCAAAGTTAATAAAATTAGGTTTATAATTTTGTACACTTCATCACAATCATTCAAAGACACACATTGAGGTGTTTTTTGGTGATTGATGCGACCAATTAGAATAAATGTAGGTTTCATTTGGTTTTTTTGGCGGGGATGCAACTCTCTCAAACCATCCAAGATTTATGACTCTTATCACACCCTTTGATTAATAATTCTTTTTATCTCATCTTGTATGTATGGTGTTTGAATATATTTAATTTGTTAATAATGAAGATATTTACTACAATAAATTTGAGTTTAAAGGACACGTAAAGTATTTAAATGTTATAATAGAGTGTCTTATAGGACTTAAGCATATATGACCAAAAAAATGTCATATCTAAAAGTGTTAAAATAAGTTATTATAAAACGCTTTTGATCGTCGTAACAAGTTTTATAATATATTTAAAATAAATAGTCTTATTAGTTATTTTATTTGACATTATCTAAAAATGTGTCCTACAAAGTGTCCTCTTAGCTACTTTATAGGACACTATTTGAAAAGGTCAATTAACTTCGTACTTACCTACATGGGAGGTGAACTGAGTGAGGGCAAACATCTTGGTCTCGTCGCTACGCCACGCCTCACGCCATTTAGAAACTTGAAAATAACTAATACGACAATTTATGTAAAAAAAATTCCTGAAAACTTGTACGGCGTCAAAACCCTAGAAAGCAAATTATTTGTGTGAGAGTGTGTATAGCTATGGCGGCTTAGAGAGGAAGCAGAGAACGAAAGAACTCTTGGCAAGTGCAAATTGGAGAATGAGACATCTTCCATCTGCAATTGGAAGAAAGAGTGAGAGATTGAACCTAATCTTACCTTGATTCTTACAGGTAATCTCATCTTTAATCCATATTCTTGCTTAATTTGAGAAGGTCAGAATAAATGGGTTTTTAGTATAATGGGTTGTAGTGTATTCAAGAATCAATCAGTTGTATGTTGTGTAAAAATAAGATTAAATGGAGTAAAAGTGTATTAAGGATTCTTGCAACCATTCTCTGTAATTTTCGTTCACTTGCATCATCAAAATCAGTTTTAGGATCCGGAATCCTTATGGATCCGGAATAGGATCTCGTTGAATCCGGAATTATTATTGAGAACCGGAGTTTGGGCCTAAATGCCAAGATCCGGAATTAGACAAAATGGATCCGGAATTGTTTTTGGACTAATTTAAATAGAACCGGAAATGGGGTAAATTAAAGGGATCCGATGTTTGTGCATTTGGGCTAAGTCTGGTATTCAAAATGGATCCGGAATATGTTTAACAGTGATCGGGTATTGGGCCTTGAATGGCAGATCCGGAATTTGTTTAATAATGACCCGGTATTGGGTTTGTTAACATTGAACCGGAATTGGAAGTTAATAGTGTTGGGCCCGGAAGTAATAGTGATCCGGAGTTTTATTAGTTACTTGGGCTGATCCAGTATCACCCCAAAGATCCGAAACTAATTTAATTATTTGGGCCGTGGGAATCCAATGTTCCGGAATTTAAGTTGTTGGGCCAAGAGTCCGAATTTAATTCAATGATCCAGTAACGTGTTGGGCCAGAGATCCGGTACTATTATTATTAGATCCGGAATTAATTGATGCTTGGGCCAAAGAACCAGTAATTTTTATTGGATCCGGAGTTTATTTAGATCCGGAAATTTAATTAAGTTCCGGAGTGGGTCAAATCCAGATACGAGCCCAAATTGGGTGTAGTAGAGTCCAAACAAGTTAGCCCGATTACAGAGTTTCTTGAGAGCCGAGTTAGATAGAAAAGTGTTCAGACTGAGCTAAGATTTAACTCGAGACTCACTATTATTATTATTATTTTAATATCATAGGTGTGCACCTGAAAATCTGAAGCTTAAGTGAGAAGTCTTGAAGCAAGGAAGACAGGTGAGTTCCCTATACCCTTTTTACGTGAAGTCAAATGCTAAATGTTTTACTGATTATGGTCTATTTACGAGCATGAACGGTTTATAAGCTTTTACGAATGTTTTCCAATGAAAAGTATGTTTCGTTTGAAAGACTATTAGCATGAAAGAAATGATTTATAAAGCTTTCACGTCCTGTGAATTATTATAAGCTATGTGTATGCTATGTGGAGTCGGTCTGCACAGTGGGATTAGAGTACCTCGGGATCAGAGTACCTCGGGATCCGATGATCCCTTGGGCATTTGTGATGAGCCAGTAGGATGGAATTTGTTTCCTTCCTACTCGGATAGAGGGGAGTCTGCTTGGGCCCCGATCGTGGTTAGTTTGTTTGATCCGTGAACACTGTGCAGTTACCATGTTTGATGCTTTATGTGGAGACTGTTAATGAATTTATGAAATGATTTTATACTTTTGTTAAAAGATGTTTTTTGGAGGGAATTCAATAGACCTTTTGGTCTAACCCTCGCATTTTCCAAACTAAACCTTTCAGGTAAGCAGGTAGTAGGAGGCTCTAGCAAGTGAGCAGGGCAGGATTAGAGATTAAATGCAAATAGAAGCAGTGCCACTCATACTTTTAGTAGTTAGTTATTCTCAGTTGTGTGTAGGTTGTTTCCGCCAACCTAAACTTTGAATCAGATGTAATAAAATTTTGGGACCCAGTTTTGTAATGCTTATGATTTAATGCTATGCATGTTCTATTTTAGACCGGGTTGTTACAATTGGTATCAGAGCCATAATTTAAGGGATTTAGGTGATCGGACGGGCCTAGACTTAAACTTTGGGAGTAGAAATCACAACTGAGAATCAGGAAATGCGTTAGGAGGGCACTATTGTAGAGATAGGACTAATAGGGTACCGATGACAGTCATGTAAGGTAAGTTTGGGATTACACCTGGCCAATGTAATTGCGAACTTACAGGTACATGTATGTTCTTAATCTGTCTTATTATTCTGAAGTTGTAGTCTTAAGCTAGTTTATTTGTTGTGTTCCAAAAATTTAGAATGTCAGCAAGATCCCTAGGGGTAAATTGAGACCCATTGTTGGGGAAGTATCGTGAGAGATCATTTATGATGTGATGTATGTATACATCGTAGAGAAGAAAGGTTGTTTGAAATGTTATAAGCCGTCTAGAGGTAGATCTTCGTGGTTTCGAAGAGGATGAGTGATTGCTTTTGAGTAAGACTCCTGGTTCTGGTGAGTCCCAGTTCTAGAAATCGTGGGGTAGATCAGTTGGGATGGTAAGGAAGGACAGGGTCGAGATCTTGAAAGTGTCAATTCAAGAGCGAGTGGAGGATTAGAGCCCTGACTTTTTAGTCAAGCTTTATAGTGGCGGATTGAAAACGTGAAGAGGTAGAATGTGAGATAATTGATCAAGACGAAAATAATATGAAATTGTTGAGTAAGTGGGCCGTGGAACGCATGTACAACAAGTTGTTGCAAGGCCGAGAGGGCGACCACTGGTCGAAGGTAGAGTGTCAATGATAAGTTGCGTAAAGCGGTTGACCTTGTTAGAGTGAGTAGCCTTCAATTGCAAGTAGAGTTTCCTGCATTGCGTTCTTATATGTGTTACATGAAATTTTCGCGATTAAAGTAAATATGTAAATATCAATTTTGATTGGAAATGAGTCAGCGTGTGCAAGCGTATGTTTAAAGAAAAGGCGCTTTCATTTACGTCGCACAATGAAATTTTGAGCTTAGCGATTTGCAAAATATTCCACGCTTTTCATGATAAGTTAAATTGTTGCAAAAATTCAAGAAAGCGTTTGCCTGCAAAACATTTATAACCAAAAAGAGTATTGACATATCGATGTCATATAAATGAGTGTGAGAGTCGACTGGTTTATTTCGTGTCGGTAATTTCTTTCAAAATTTTGTCGTATGGAAGATTTTCATTCAATATGTTACTGTCGTAACAACATCATTTTGGTTGAGTAAGATTAAGTTTTACGGAAAGTTGCATGCAAACGATTCTCGGGATCGTTGTGCAGGGCATTGGAATTATGAGAGTGTTGGGGTCATGTGTACCCAAGTTGGTTCCAAGTGTTGTTTATTTAAAATGATAAAATGTGTGAAATGATTTATTTATCACGTTGTCATGCATGAAGGCTATGAACTCACTAGGTCGTAGAGTATTACATTTTAAGATAAGGAAGGATTCCGAGAGCGGAGAGGTGTTGGACAAACCAGGGAAGAATGTTGTGGCTTTGGTATTTGTGTTCAAGAAGAGAGGTGAACAGTGGAAGAGTCGGAAGTGGACTTTAGTGTCGGTTGTATGAGGGTCTGTACCCTTGTTCGGGGAATGGAATACAGCTGTCGAGGGACGGTTGTGTCCGAAAGAAGGACTAGTAGTCATCTAGGAAAGATAGGTACATGCATGGTGGTGGACCACCTTGTATAGGTGTTAAGATGATGAAAGACTGCTGTTTTGGATAAGCGTTTTACTTACGAAGTTCGGACGGGTCGTAAAAGGGTGAGGTATTTAGCACAAACGAAGTAAGTGTGTAGATTACATCGATCTGTGAGGGAATGTGCCCTGTCTATGTAATGGTTTGGGAAAGACAAAGTAGTGAGATAGACTTGTTTTTTTTGCGAACGAATATGAAGACAAGTTTGATGTTGTGTACAAATGACCATGAGAGATCTGGTCTGCAGTGTGACGTTATGGGTAGAGAATGTACGAATGAGTAGTGGCATCAATTGCCAAGATAAATGTGCCAGCCAGTGTTGTAGTAAAGTGATGTTAGAAAGATGAAGCATTAGATGGAAGCCTTTTCGGGGGTTTCGGATGAGGTGTACGATTTGTTAATCAAGTTGTTGGAGCACGTGGTTTGTAAGTTGGCGTTGTGATATGGCGATCATCGGAATTGAATGGCGGAGCGGTAGTGGGTGGTTACCCAAACGAGAAACCAAGTGTTTTTGGGTGTATGAGTTGCTAAGTAAGTATATTTTTGGGATCCTTAGAAGTTTAAAGAAGATGTTGGATGGGTTGGTCAAAAATGTGGTGTAGTAGATGCTAAATCTTTAAAGAATGTGAATTGTTTCTTATGTGTGAAGGAATGATCCTAGAAGGAAATAGTTGGAGATCAAATAACGTGTAGTGGCTTCGAACTCCGGTATCATTTCGAGATAACTTGGTTGGATACCTCAAGTTAGAATTTTGGGTGCAACTGTTTGATTATGCATATTAATGAGAAAATGTTATCAGCATGTAGAAGGTCAGAAGAGAGAGGCAAGTGATGTTTGGGAGGCGATGCTCCACGCTAACGTGGGGAGGTGAAGATAGTATGTCAGGACAAGTAAGTAGGATGGAAGCAGTAAGCTTGGCAGTAACACCGAAAAGGTGGAGTAGTGTGTGTAGATTGTCATCGGTAAGTGTGCGAACTCCTAGAAAGAGTATAGAGAGAGAGAGGATTGTGTATGTTTTAAGTGCGGGAAAAAATTGGGAAAAGACAGTTGAATGAGTTTGAATTGGTGATGTCGGGAGAAATGTTCAAACGAACTGGTCGTTCAGTGATGAGCTATTGAGAATAGTTTTGTGAGGGTAACCGAAGTTACGACATATATGATTGAACGCTCGTGGGATGTAGTGAGGAATTGATGTGGCTTCCGGATAAGTTCAATTCGGATAGGTGAACACTTCAATGAGGGGTTACGGAAGTTTCCTGCTGTTAGTTACGCTTGAGTGTGAAGCGTTGAAGTGATGAGAACGTATGAATTAGTTGTCGAGCTGTAGCCGAGGTGAGTTCGTCGGGAAGTACAAGATTGGCCTTGTGCCAAGTTGTCAAGTGAGTGGTTTTTTTTCCTAGTAGAAGATTCTCGTTGTTGTGACGGGGAATTCTGCCAAGTTCCTTATTTTAAGGAAGTAAAGATGCATGAGGTTAGGCGTGTTTTAGAACCGTGAGTCCAGGTGTGTGGGGACGAAAGCGAGCAAATTAGGGGGCGGTTGGCCTTGGATTTTTCAGGTGGTAATTAAACGAGTATAGCGTTCAAAGAGGTTACAAGTGTATGGTGCGAGATGGCACGGCATAGTAAAGTGGCGATTCACCGAAGGCGGTCCCGAAGTATGGAGTACGGTTATGTTTTCCATCGGAACGGTTTGGGAACAATCGAGTGGAACTAAGTTGGTTGGATTGAAAGACATAAGATTTCTGAACATTGAGTTTGAGAAAGGGGGTAGTTAAGGCAGGAGACGTCCCCATAGTGTGGAGTGGTGCATTTGAGAGAAGGGTGGAGTGGTTTATGTCTGTGGATCCGTCGAAGCTTTGGAAGTTGCATATATAGTGTGCGATCTTATGGTAGGAATTCATAGTGTGATGCACGTCTCTTTTATGTCGTGCAGATGTTGGAAGTTGAAATGATGGCGACGTTACAAGGAATACAGGCGGAAAGGAGCTGACTTTCGTTATTATTGAACAAGTTGGAACGGTAGCCTACAAGATAGGCTTGTCGGAAGAGTTTAGAGGAGTTCATCCGACATTTCATGTCTCGAATTTAAAGAAGTGCTTGGCAGAAGACGATGTGGCTGTTCCTTTGGAGGACGTCAGTATTGATGAGAGGTTGACTTACGTAGAAGAACCGATAGAAATCGTGAACAGTAAGATTCGCAAAACGAGGGACAAAGAGGTCCGACTAGTATGGGTCCAGTGGAGGCATCCTAAGGGACGAGAGGCAATTGAGAAGTAGAAGCGAACACGAGGTCCATATACCCTCATCTATTTGTTAATGGAATTCTGGGGACAGAATTCTTTTAAGGGGGGAGTGTTGTAATAACCGAGATCTTTATTTGATCAAAATAAGTTTTTGTGAAAGAAGTTGCATAGTTTTAAAGTCTAGGGGCTGGTTTGTAATTTTGTTAAGAGGGTATAAAAGCTCTAATATTAAGCTCAAAACCCCAGAAAGCAAATTATTTGTGTGTGAGTGTGGGTGGGTATGGCGGCTTAGAGAGGAAGCAGAGAACGAAAGAATTCTTGGCAAGTGCAAATTGGAGAATGAGACATCTTCCATCTGCAATTGGAAGAAAGAGTGAGAGATTGAACCTAATCTTACATTGATTCTTACAGGCAATCTCATCTTTAATCCCTATTTTTGCTTAATTTGAGAAGGTCGGAATAAATGGGATTTTAGTGTAATGGGTTGTAGTGTATTCAAGAATCAATCAGTTGTATGTTGTGTAAAAATAAGATTAAATGGTGTAAAAGTGTATTAAGGATTCTTGCAACCATTCTCTGTAATTTTCGTTCACTTGCATCATCGAAATCAGTTTTAGGATCCGGAATCCTTATGGATCCGGAATAGGATCTCGTTGAATCCGGAATTATTATTGAGAATCGGAGTTTGGGCCTAAATGCCAAGATCCGGAATTAGACAAAATGGATCCGGAATTGTTTTTGGACTAATTTAAATAGAAACGGAAATGGGGTAAATTAAAGGGATCCGGTGTTTGTGCATTTGGGCTAAGTCTGGTATTTAAAATGGATCTGGAATATGTTTAACAGTGATCCGGTATTGGGCCTTGAATGGCAGGTCCGAAATTTGTTTAATAATGACCCGGTATTGGGTTTGTTAACATAGAACCGGAATTGGAAGTTAATAGTGTTGGGCCCGGAAGTAATAGTGATCCGGAGTTTTATTAGTTACTTGGGCTGATCCGGTATCACCCCAAAGATCCGGAACTAATTTAATTATTTGGGCCGTGGGAATCCAATGTTCCGGAATTTAAGTTGTTGGGCCAAGAGTCCGAATTTAATTCAATGATCCAGTAACGTGTTGGGCCAGAGATCCGGTACAATTATTATTAGATCCGAAATTAATTGATGCTTGGGCCGAAGAACCAGTAATTTTTATTGGATCCGGAGTTTATTTAGATCCGGAAATTTTATTAAATTCCGGAGTGGGTCAAATCCAGATACGAGCCCAAATTGGGTGTAGTAGAGTCCAAACAAGTTAGCCCGATTTCAGTGTTTGTTGAGAGCCGAGTTAGATAGAAAAGTGTTCAGACTGAGCTAAGATTTAACTCGAGACTCACTATTATTATTATTATTTTAATATCATAGGTGTGCACCTTAAAATCTGAAGCTTAAGTGAGAAGTCTTGAAGCAAAGAAGATAGGTGAGTTCCCTAAACCCTTTTTACGTGATGTCAAATGCTAAATGTTTTACTGATTATGGTTTATTTACGAGCATGAACGGTTTATAAGCTTTTACGAATGTTTTCCCATGAAAAGTATGTTTCGTTTGAAAGACTATTAGCATGAAAGAAATGATTTATAAAGCTTTCACGTCCCGTAAATTATTGTAAGCTATGTGTATGCTATGTGGAGTCGGTCTGCACAGTGGGATCAGATTACCTCGGGATCTGATGATCCCTTGGGCATTTGTGATGAGCCAGTAGGATGGAATTCGTTTCCTTCCTACTCGGATAGAGGGGAGTCTGCTTGGGCCTCGATATGAGGCGAGAGGGGAGTCTGCTTGGGCCCCAATCGTGGTTAGTTTGTTTGATCCGTGAACACTGTGCAGTTACCATGTTTGATGCTTTATGTGGAGACTGTTAATGAATTTATGAAATGATTTTATACTGTTGTTAAAAGATGTTTTTCGGAGGGAATTCACTAGTCCTTTTGGTCTAACCCTCGCATTTTCCAAACTAAACTTTTCAGGTAAGCAGGTAGTAGGAGGTTCTGGCAAGTGAGCAGGGCAGGATTAGAGATTAAATGCAAATAGAAGCAGTGTCACTCATACTTTTAGTAGTTAGTTATTCTCAGTTGTGTATAGGTTGTTTCCGTCAGCCTAAACTTTGAATCAGATGTAATGAAATTTTGGGACCCAGTTTTGTAATGCTTATGATTTAATGGTATGCATGTTCTATTTTAGACCGGGTTGTTACAAGTCAGCTTCCTTGGTGGAGTTGGTATTTTCGGCCTTAGTTTTGTTCGTTTTTTACTTTTGTTCGGGTTTTTGCTTAGTTGCCTGTTGTGGTTGGGGTTCTCTTCTGTTTTGTGGGTTTCTACATCTTGAAGAAAGTTAATCTTCTCGTATTCTTGTTTGATTCCTTTTAGTTAATAAATGTTGTCTTTCAATACTAAAGTGCAACATATAACTTAAAGTATATGTGAAGCAAAATATCTTAAATCTTAGTATTTAATGAAAAAATATCATGTAAAATAATATTTTTATATCAATCCTAATGGATTTATAACATATTTGTGGTTCTTATTTGATTTAACTCTTATATATATTTCTCTAAATATATATCTTTTAAGTCATAAACCATTAACATGAAAGCACTTTCTACTAAATAACCATTAAATACAAAATTAATTTATTCAGAACTTAAGAAAACTTTCCCATTAAATATATGTCGTTATAAGACCATCCATTATGATGAAAATTCAACACAATTTCAAAAGTGTTACATCAGTCATCAGTGTCACATCAACTTTGCAATTATCTTGAAATTATCATCCATTACAATGATTTTCAACGACTTTCTAAAGTGATATCTCATCATAAAAAACCTATATTTTAATCAAATAACAACAAAACTACAACTAAATATTATTTTCTATAATTTAATACGAAATATTTTATTAATTAATAAAATAAAATGAAATATTTAATTTATAAAACATTAAATTTAAGTACCGGGTAAAAGTATTACATTAATCATCATTTTCTTCTTCTCTAAATCTTTTGCCAAATATCTTCAATCAAATCTGATTGTAAACAATGATTCGTTGACCCATTACGTACTTGTATGTGGTTTTGAAGATAGACGATGTTTTGGGCACCCCAAAGTCCCAAACGCTCTCTACATATTTCATAGCAGCCTCTTGTTTCTTTGCAAATAGTCGATGTTTTGGAGATTGAGGTGATGGAATTGACTTCATGAATGTAGCCCAATTAGGATAGATCTCATCAGTAAGATAATATCCTAAATTGTAATTGTTACCATTGACGGATAATTTAACTTGTGGTGCGTT